>CM045580.1:8211472-8400181 GCA_024721215.1 Cheumatopsyche charites
ACTTAGAGCTCGGTTTTTAGAAGACTACCACTCGTATTGCTGGTCGTGAGACCACTGGACTAGCAATGCTGAGGGTTTACTGACAGTTACCGGCTGTTATCTAAGCCAGTGCTTCTCAAACTTTAGCTAGACAATAGTCAGGTGTGTGATAATTGAGATGTGCTAATGAAAAATAAATATTGATGCATAAAATATACGTTTGAATCGACTGTATTGTAATGTTGTTTGAAAGGACATTTCGATGATTTGTATGAGTTTCGGATGAAATTATATCGATTTTGGATTTGTAATGGAATTTTGAACTTCAGAAATGAAAAGATTATTGGAAAAAAAAAGTTCTATAAAAATATCGAAAGTTTTGTATTTTTGAGTTAACGTTTCTGAAAGAATTTTCATGACTTGGAAAACTACGATTTTTCAAACATACCTATCGTTTCGAAATTAATTAACATTTATTTAATAATTCGTTGACTCACAGCTGTGCATTCTTTCTTTTTTAAAGTGTACGTGATTGACTGAAATGGTTGAAGAGAATCTCACGTACCTTCGGCTCGTTTCACAATCGGTTATTGTTTGATAATATGAAGATTTTTTTTCACGAATGCACATTCCAAAGTATTTTTATATTTAAATTTTAATTGAATCACACATGTCGTACGATACGTGCGAAAGCTGTATAATGCCATGTAATAAAAAGTAATTTTCCAAAAAAGGCCTCCATAATACAAGCGACAAAGTCACGTCCGTACGCAAAATAATTACATAAAAATTACAGCAAAAAACGAAAAGCCCCCGCTATTAAGTATCCCATGAAAATTCTCTACCTTTTCTAACTGTTATTCTGAATTAATATTTTTTTCTTCTTGATATTTTCCATTGAGTTTGTCGTTCTTCGATGGCGTGCTGACTTTTGCGACACGACATGCGAACTTTATCGAATTTTCGATAAAACTCACCTTCGTGCCGATAATAGACGAAAGCTATGCAAAATTCATTTCATGGTTCTATATTAATTTTTTTTCACGAAAGCAGTACGGTTCGTTGGTTTAGCGATCGATTTGTGTTTTAAAATTTCGCGCGCTTCGCCCGCTTTTAATGGCGGTCAATAGAACGGTGGAAACTAATCGAATTTCCTAGAAATAATATCGATGAAAATCATCCATAGAGTTATAAAATAAATCATAAAATACCGCTATACCATAAAATTCGTTTGAAAGTTAAAATCTAATAATGTTCATGGTACAATTGGCATTTATCACAAGATTAATTAAAATAGGCATTGTTTCGAAAAACACAATAGGACTCGAAACGGCCGATGGAAAAAAAATCAGTTAATAATTTCTCGTGAAAGTTATTATACTGAAATTGCTCATATTTCCGTAAACTATCGAAATTGTCTCATTTCTCACGATGAATACGAATCGAAATTCTCACGCGAGATATTTTTAAAAAAATGCAATAATATCAGAGATAAGATTGTTCGAAATAAATTCTGAACTCGAACGATTAATCTTCATAAGCCGAGATAAACGTGCACATATCTTAAAAATAAATTACGTGCAAATGGTCAACAGTACGTGAGAAAATTTCGAATCGTGCAACTCGATCGATGACTTATTAAAGGACATTAATATTACATCACGATTCATAAAATACCGTTTTTGCTCCGTGACACAAACACGAAAGTTTCACAATTGAAACGAAACAATGGACACATTTCTCGAATTTCAACAATATTGTAACGAGCGAACGTGAAACCCTCGAATTTTTAATAAACTACAAGATACGTTTAAATATGATACATCGCTTATTTAATTAGAGCACATCATATGATGACTGAAAAGGCCAAGAGGTACAAGTGACTTCGTGGTGATTTCGAGAAAAGCGCGTTCAAAGTTGAACAAGTATTAACATACATATGTTAGGAGGAGGTCGAGTGATTTGATGATATATTGAGGCACACGTTTCAAATTCGTTTGTATCCTTTTGCCACCAAATATATGAGCATACATAGAAGCGATTCCTGTACATAACTCAATTTCGACGAAAATGTCACTTGTACCCCTTGGCCTTTTCAGTCGTCAATATGTAGTTCATGATTCGGCTATGTAGAGTAGTGAATGTTATCAGAAAGTCCTGAAAGAGTTATGTTTCATCGAAAACTCAGAATTTGTGAATCATTCATTTATCGAGAAAAATCAAAACGATTTATTTATGCAATATAAAATTGTTCATTAATTATGATTTCTATAGTGATATAAGTCAAATGTTAAATTAAATAACGTGAGGTCTTATATAAAAAAAAATCTGCTGCATAGTAAAAATTTCGATCGGTTGCTTATTGTTAGTATTAATTTTGAATAGATATACATAAACTTTAAAGCTTCAAAATCGTTAACCTAAAATATTATCTTTTTTTGAAATATAACATTCAAGCAATAAGTAAATATGAATCGAATCAGCATGCTAATCTTCAGTTACATTGTAGAAAATGAGCGCGAATTTTCATTTGATAGATTATTTTATATATTTTTTAATTATTTTTGAATTTTTAGATCTTCAAGTTGGAGACCAGAGGTTGATGCACCGCCTGCATTTGTCATAAACATTTCTGAGTCTCGAAAAATACGACGACGACCGTTTAATTGGGGACGCCATTGTTGTCCGATTTGGTACTAATCAGAATTGTGGGACGATGGATATTCAAGATGGTCAAAGAATGCACCGAAAAAATGTCACTGTCATATTTTTTTTTCGTTATCAAGTTCTCTATGTTGAAAATTCGACGGATCTATTCGAGTGATTTCATTTTTTTATATGCGGCGTTGATTACTCTTTCTTACGAACGGATGTTTGATTTGGGATTATTTTAGATTTTATTCATAACTGGGGATTATGAGCATGTAAACGTAATATGTGCGTGAAATCTCGAAGAAAATAAAAACGAATGTAATTTTTGAATGAGTTGATGATGGGAATGTAGATCGATTAATTAATAAATGATAAACTAAACAAAATTTAAATGAAGTTTTTGAATCGAATAATATGATATTTATATACATAAATATATTTTTAAATGACATCATATATTGAATAATATCTTCAATATCATAATTTTACTAATTGCATCTGTGTATGTAATTCCGTCTGTTGCAAAGTTTGTACATATGTATATGAAGTATGAGTGTACATATATTGTGGGCAAGTCATTATAATTTCAATATGATCACAAATAACATAAGTATTACTTTTGTAATATAATATTATTTTATTTTATTCAAAAAAAGCTGAAATTGAGTTAGATTAGAAATTATTTTATTTGAAATCATTTTTTCAACAATTTGAGTTGAAATGAATGTATGAGTCAAGTAAAAAAATGAGGTGCATAAAGTACGATTTTAATAAAAATCATCAGAAAAAATCTATGAAATAAATAATTAATTATTAATTAATTCATATATAAATTCATATAAAAAAAAAACATTTTTTAAAAAATGACATCTGCAATTCGAACGACGCTTATCAAAAATACGAACCATTCATTGTTTTGATAGGAATTTAACGCGACGCACACGCGAGTCGCTACAACGAATCGACCAACACTAAAAAAACACCATAACAAACATTAAAAACAACCAACCCTCGAAAGACCGAACCTTCGAATAAAAATCCGAATCCAATTCAAAAACAATCGATACTTCAAACTAATTAATAAATCAAAACTAACCGATGGACATGTTGCCGTATTTGCCTCCCCTGCCGCAGAAGAAGACGCTCGCTATATCATAAAGACACAGCTGTGGTGCGATCGACGATTGGAAGCATTCGATGATTGGAGATCTGCTGAGACACCTCCAGACGACGATGGAACCGCTCCAGAGGCGACGGAACTCCTCGGCGGCCGGAGACCACCTCGCTCTTCTCTCGCGCCTACTGGAAGCTCATGTCTCGGGCCGGAGACGCTCCGGAGGACGATGGCCGACGAACTGGTGCTTCTCGACGAGGGTTTTCGAGGGTTTAGAGACGATCGAAGAGCAGTGTGCTCGGAGCCATTTCTGTTCGGCGGCTGGTCCCGAGATACGAGCTCTCGGGGGTGGATCGATATTGGGCGTTCACCCCGTTGTGACTTTGTAGGGACGCTCTTTCTCGTGTTTTTAGGGGTTCTGTTATATAGTTTTCTGTTTCATTGTTCGAAAATAATATTAAAAATACCATTGAAATACTGTAAATCCTACCATAACGTCGAAATAAGTTCCACTTTATAGAAATGATTTTTTTTTCTGGAAGTCAAATGTGACTTTGAAGGGACGCTCTTTCTCGTGTTTTTAGGGGTTCTGTTATATGGTTTTCTGTCTAATTGTTCGAAAATAATATTAAAAATACCATTGAAATACTGTAAATTCACCTATAACGTCGAGATAAGTTCCACTTTATAGGAATGATTTTTTTTCTGGAATTCAAATGTTTTCATTTTCACTTGTTTTTTTACATATTTGAAAATATATGACAAATGAATTTTATAATGGGCACGAGTGAGCTCTTTTATCGATATTGAATTAAATACAGAAAATGGTTCTCTATATGAAGACTGAATTTCACAAAGGGCACAAGTGAATTTTTTTATCGATATTGAGTTAAGTACAGAAAACGGTTGTATATATGATACAGAACCATTTTCTGTACTTAATTTCGATAAAAAAGGTCACTTGTACCCTTTGTGAAATTCAATTATATAACGTTATGTGGAGTTCGAATATTATAGGAGAGGACTTAGTATCATAAAATTTTAATAATTCAAAAAATATGTCACTCTTATTATGATATTCAGTGATGCAAATTGTAACATCTCATTTGAATATTGAATTGAAATATATTTTTTTCAATTTATTGTAATTATCTCATTGTATTGCTTTCAATTGAATATTAACTAGGGCGTAACATTTTGTATAATGTAATATTGTATGAATATGAAAATAGAGCACGTATGAATAACATAATTAAACAGTTTGACGCGTCAATATCGATGCATATTTTCACAAGCATTCGCATATGTAACATACATATATTAAAAAAAAAACTATTCAAATTCACGATTTCGTTTTTAGCCATCGCAGAGAGATTTTTTACAAAAAAATTCAAATATTATGTTTATATTTTCAATAATAATAACAACTTCTATTGTATTAACGCTTTCTTTTTCTAGAAAATGATTTTAAAGAAACTTCAGATAATCACATATTATGACCGTATTTAAAAGACACTCATTGAAACATTAAAAAAATAAATAAACACTCAACAATTGACGCATATTGCAAGTTATACCACTTTCTGGATTCAACAACCCCTAGCCGGGCGCGCGTACACAAAACCCCTCCCCCCCAAAAATTCCAAACACTATAAATACGACCCTGTTCACTGGAACACACACTATGAAACATTAAAAAAAATATAAGCCCTATGCGTGGAATCAAGCGATGGCGAATTAGAATTTGGGGGAATCCCCCGCGCTCTATACGAAAGCGTTTTAAGGGGTGAACGTTTCGAACGCATAATGTGATTTGGGACTTTCGACCTTATCGCCCCTTATTATAAGGGTTGGATTGTTTCGGATTTTTTTGTTTTTGTCTCGGGATGTTTATTGTTTAGTGCTGGCGCTAATTTGAGTTTGGAATTTCTTTGGTTTTCGTGTTTTTCTTTGTCTCTGATATGATAGAAATATAGTTTGAAGGTGTGTGCGTTTGTGCGTACGGTTTTGGGATCTGTGTTGAGATAATGATGAGTTTGTTTTAATGTCAGATTCTGATAAGACTTGATAAGTAGTTTTTTAAAAGTTTTTTTTGATGATTAACTTGAAATGGAGTCGATATTTTGAATTTGGTTGTTATGAAGAAAAATTAACGACGTGTGTGTTTTTATATTTCAAATATTCTGGTAAAAAACTGTGTCGTTTCATAGGTATACGTTTGCAATAACTAAGCAACTAAAATGAATTGTTAATCATCTATTATTTAATCAATTTGTGTATCAATTACGAAATATTTAATCAAAACAAATTACAAATCTTTTGTACTAATGATAGCTGTCAAAGGAGAACGACGATTAATATGAAAAGCCTCAAAACACAATCTCAACAAACGCAAAACGAACCTATTATTTCAAAACGAAAAAACGAACGAGACAGATTTAAAAAAATAATAATTCATTTACGAAACAATCAAAACTTTTCTCAAAAGACTCGTTAGCATTTATTTCTTCAAGATATTTCACTTTTTTCGCTATATCTATGAAAAAAATCAGACACGGTTTCGCTTAGCGTCAATTAAGATTCTCGTTTTGGGATTTGCACAAATTTTCCAATGACAACTTTTCGTGACACGATTAAATCTTCGACACATTCGTAACAATGGGATTTCACTCACGTTTCGACGACGCGAGCTGACTTCTCATGCATCATGAAAATAACGCCAACAATTCGACGAAAACATTCGTGAATTAAGAGTTTGAGACACATTAGTGTCGACGTCTTCGTGACGACTCCATTTCGTTTTTGATTCGTGAAAAATGGAAATGTTCATCGAAAATACGAACGAATTATTCGCTTTGCTCGGCCGTGGAAAAGGCTTCGAATTTTCACGGTCGCTTTGGTGAGAAAATGGAAACGTTTTTGAGTTATTTATTTTTAGTCTTTTTTTTTAGAATTGACGTGAAAATGGGTGCTTTTGGAAAGTTTTCCCTCCGCCAGCAAAATCCGTGCCCTTATTGTTCACCGAGTGATGATTCGTTCACGTTTCGCGGTTTCGTTTTCGATTCACTGTGCAGCGTGTCTTTCAAAAGATCCGTTATCTTTAGTTTTTTTTTATTTGTTTGAGATTATTTGATGAATTTCATGATAAATAAAAAAAATCAATTGGAAAGTGATAAAAAGATAATTTAACTTTTGTCAATAACGAAGAGATAACTTAATATATCCATAGAACTAAGTAATTAATTTAAAAAAAACAATTCACCGCATAAAATAATATTGCTATGACATCAATGCAATCAACTTGTAATCATTATTCAATACTTTTCAATCATATTACTCCGATCGAGACACCGCAATTGCATTATAATTGCATATTAAATAGTAACACATTCCTTTCTATGCTCACTAAAGATACTAAACTTATTATATTTACTACACTCTACAATAGAAGTCAAACAATTTTCTCATAAATGAATACCAAGAACACACAAAACGTATTATTATATAATTTCTCAAAACTTAAAACTCAAACGTGGACATTGAAAAATCAACGCATTGTTCCATGAAAAACTTCCATACAAAACTACAATTCACATAATTCACTTCCGATTGGCTCTTTATTTCGAAAAATTCTGGACATCGTTGAACCAAAGGACAATGCGGACACAATTTTTAAAGACAATAGAAAATTGCGTACGAGTATTGTTCGTGCAATTCGCTATTTAGGCTTTTTTTTGTGTCGATAACTTTTTGTTCTCGTTGTGTGCGTTTTACCGTAAGAGTAAAAGTTTAACGGTACCAATTATATACGTTTTCGTTTGTGTACATTTATTCAAAAAATATTTTGCATGTTTCACAATTAGCACGATCGACAAATGTTCGTGTTCGAATATGTACGTGATTTTTTTAGTATTGTGTATTTATTTTTTACCTTCCGTGATAACTGGTTAATTTTTTTTAATTGACGTCGCATCAACGAGTTAAAACTAACTAGTGAATCGCTATATAAATTTACTGTTAAATGTGCCAGATATGGAAGAGATACTTTTTTGATTTGTATGGAAATATAACCACAGTTGATATTTATTCCTTTTTAATTAATATGAATGATCGACGAGTTTTTTTTTGACGAACTTTTCAAGATAGATAAAACTTGCTGCACGATTATTAACGACTGCAAATTACAACATTCTTGTATTTTCTACAGAATGCAATCTCGTTTAAAAAAAAGCGACTTAAGCCACTTTCTCAATCGAGAGGGCAAAGTATTTCCATAATCAAAGTTCACGTCAGTGAGAGTTTTCAATCGCCAATCTAATCGTTCAAATTGCCGATAAATGCGACAAAATTCCATTCCGCTAATATCCATGCAACGCTATGCGCGAAAGTGCATACAAAACTAATGCGATCGCAATCGGTAATCGTAATTAATCGTAATAAGCGCAAATTACTGTAGCATCGGGCCATTGTATCGCAGAAGCCTAGATGGACAGTGAAAATTGAACTAGATTTTGTGATATGTGACGCAAGTGCTGTTGACCCGATTTATACTGTAATGTAGATGTTGATAAGTGTCAATGTCGCGTGATTTGTAGAGGAGAAAGTTCTTTCTGCACTTCATTCATCGTAATGACACTTTAACACTCTAGCGTCCGGAATTTTGAATTTTGCAAATTGAAGTCGCATATATTTTTTTTCAATTAATTTATCGATATATAATATACCTTTGTTCTGATATTTGCATTAGCTCTAACCCTAACACCTATTTTTTCACTTACATAGTTAATCATTTGGCATGTAGTTTATCCAAGTACCAATGTATTAGATAGTCGACTGGTTTCTATGATGATAACGTATATGATACAAACTTTAGAACATTAAAATAATTGTCAATTTACAATAATCCAAATAAAAATAGCCTGATAGCTAGAATAGAGAAGATAACATTCAAGTTAGATGCCAACTTTAAGGCTTATTTACATGCTGCCGCTGCAACTTGAATTGCCGTTGTCTTTTGTTTCAGTGTTCACATCCATCCCTCACTAGTAGTTAGATGCAAGCACTAGATCGAGATTAAAACGACACTGCGAATCGCAGGGCAACATGTAAACGAACTTTCGACCGGCAACGGCAACAGCTATATGACGACTGAAAAGGCCAAAGGCTAAAAGTGACATTTTTACCAAAATTGAATCGCTTCGATGTACCCTCATATATTTGGTGGCAAAATGATATAAACGAATTCGGAACGTGTACCTCAATATATCATCAAATCACTCGACCTCTTCCTAATACGTATAGGTAAATGTCTAGCTTTGAGCGCGCTTTTCTCGAAATCACTTGTACCCCTTGACCTTATCAGTCGTCATATGTAAATCGACCATACAGAATTTGCAAAAAATCTAAAAACACAGTCACAAAACGGTTAAGCACAGAGAAAGGCCGAGTGGGTGGTGGGTGTGCTCGTGTGTAGCATCTCCCCGAGCATCGGCTAACGTCAGTTGGCCGCGAGCCGCGCAACCGTGCGTACGTCCGCCTCTACAACCTTAAGCGCAGCCTACACCACCGATTGTATGACGGCAGAACGCATCGTTTTTACTTCCCTCGTCTGATAGGCCTTTCGAAGGTCTTGTTGGTGCGGAGGCTTCGCTGGTCGTCGGATGACACGCTGCATCAGCTCCATTCAGGGTTGAATAGCGGCGCGACCTTTCAGATTACAGATTTTTGAAAATTTGTAAGTTTCAATTTTTTTCATTTTATTTTATTGTGCAAACTTTTTGATTTTTAGTACATACACGTTTCATCGATATTGTAATCCAGTATGTAAAAAAAATTACCTATCCTAAAAGTTAGACCTATCATACTTTCAATGTAATACTTGTACTGTAAATAAGATTTGTTCCGAAATTGTGCTTTCAATGAGTGATTTCTGTTCTCTACATATGACATATTTAATGCAAAAGTAAGATTTATCAGGTTTTCAAAGGATAGATTTAATATTAAATATATTTATATCATGTCTCAAAAGTATAATCTATCATGTTTTCAATGGATGGTTTTTATATTAGACCTTTTCTAAAAAATAAATCTAATGGAAAAAAAAGTATAACATGCTTTATAAGAAGGTTAAATTTCACTTCTTTTCCCACATTACATACCCTGAAAATAAGACCTAATTTTTGAGTTTAAAATCAATCGAAAACTGGGTTTTATTTTCGGATAAAATGGTGGTATGTAGTTTGTTCTGTAGATCGTCAAATGTCGTTAGACGAACCGATTTCAGTAATTGTGTAATAATGCGAAAAGATACCTACTTTTCTTGTTTTCAGATTCGAAACATCAAACTTAAGCATTTTTAATATCATTTGCAAAGTTCAAAGTTCATTTTGAGTATTTTATTTATTTTGAAAATCGACATTTTTTTTTGTTATTATAAACATCATTTACATTTGTCCTTAACGTGTGCTCGTAATGACAATATTTTTGTTATATTGTGCAGGTTTCTCGGTTTACCATTGAAATATTACGTAAGCCAGTTAATGGTTTTTCTTTTATCGGGAAAACCAGATCTATTTGCGGAAAATTGAAAATAAAAAGAACCTGATCTTCTACATTGTGTCACATTTACATTAATTAATTCACTTTCAATCATGCAAACAGTAAATTTCAATTAAAATCTATAGTAAACTCATATGATCATTTACGATATTCTTCCGTAAACATTGCAAAATAATAAATTATAACATGCTCAACACGTAATTTAACGATTTCGTGACTACCTCAACCACGTTGAAATAATTTGGATTCAAGGCAGTCTTGTCACATAAATAATTTAATACTTTTTTTCCAACTAAAATCGAAGAAGTAATTTATCAAGCAGACGAATCACGACATTCGAAAAGTCAAATTGTTAATTATTCATTCACAGTTCGTATCCTTTGCATACACATAGCTATTCTAAATATGTAACATCAACATCGCCAAAAACATTTTATCGTATGAATTAAATATACCCAACGTACATTAGACGATTAGACCAAAGCAAAAATTTCTCTAATAAACTAAATGAACATTCAATACACGTATATATATTTTAATTTAAGTCATTTAGAGATCTGGAGTGCTTTCTATTGTCAATTTCAGAATGCTATCTAAATTTGCTGAACACTCCCATCTGAATATTCTTCATTCGAAGGCTCTATCGTCTGTCAGCTTCAGACTGATTATATTTGAAATATTCGGACTCCGAGTCACGAACTTGATTACCATAACGAGATATATTGCGAGTGGTATACCTACAATAAATACGACGAAAGGACTTTCGTCCCTTCGGCAAAAACGGACAAAGGGTCCTTAATATATATAATAATATTATTCTGAGGCACCGATTCGATTATCTCAAATGGATGTGTGCTCATATTGTTGAGCGGATTCAATCTGACAATGAAATGAAAATTTGGAATGCCAGATGCGACAAATTGTCTTCTATTCAGAGATGATTTCAATTGGATTTATATATTTTCATTTATAAGTACTTGTGTATGAAATAGAATCGAGTATTGATTTTAGTGTTATATGAATATTAAAAAAATAATGATAAATGAATGAATGAATCGATTTTGATTATGGTATATTGGAGTATATTTGCATGAAGAAAAATTGTGTTGTTATATTTAAAATTGCCTTAAATGATAATATTGCGGTTCATAACATATTGTGGAAATTTTATATTTTGTCGCTCGATACGGATGTAAAAAAAACCACAAAGGTGAGCCATTGTTGGGATTTTATTTCAATAGTTACGTTATGTGACCCGAAAATTATGAAATACGCAACAATGCTTTTATCACAATTTTCAATTTCACTTTCAGCAGGATTTTCCGATTGTGACATTCAAATTATGATCACGATACGATTTCATTTGATCATATATGCAAATCATTTTGATCTCCGACAATTATCCCTTATATTATGACAGTAACTAGTGTTAGTTAATTTTTGTTCGGTTTGAAATATTAAGACCGAATTTTCAATCTTCGGTTAGCAATTGATCGGCAGTTGTAAATATAAAATTTTATAGAAAAAAAAACTTTTAGTTGCGGTCAAGTGGTTTAATAAAGAACACAATAAAAATTTAGTTTTTTTGCATTTTTCTTGAACAGTACTCCATCGGTAGGACACTTGACCTAACCTATTCTAACTTAACCTAAAACCTACTTATATTAAGATAACTCGTCATATATCAAACCGATGAACTGCTCTATAATTCCTAGATATCAAAAAACAGTTATTTCGGCTACAAAACCATTTTAAAGTTTGAAATAAATTTTATTATTTTACAACCGAAAAGCTATAACTTTTCAGATGATTGCAAAATTCAAATACAAAAATTATTCAAGTAAATTCATTCCTGCCAAAAGTGAATAAATAAATTTATGAATAAATGAACGAAAAAACACGAAAAACTGTCACAAATACAAAGAACGAATAAATCATGACTTATGAAAAAGCACATTTTCCTTACATTGTTAATACTAGATGTGCCCTGTTCTAAAGTTTCACCCGCGACATTTCAGACAATTGCGAAAAGAAAACTCAAACGCGAAAACTATCCACGCACATTTTCGCGAAAAACCCCCAAAAAAAAAACAATCCACTCGGAAAATTTATGAATAAATGAGAGGAAAAACATGGAAAACTCAAAGGGACCTCACACCGCGACCCAACAACACACGTAAAATACGACAAATTCCCAAAGCGCCTTTGCCAAAGTTCCCGACTTCGGGTTCATAATTCACGAATCCCTCGAACCGCCGAAAAGCCCCCGAAAGGGCACGACGATAAAGGGCTGGAAATAATATAATATGTCGAAGAAGAAAAAAAGGGTTTTCGCGAAAATCGACGAAGAGGCTTTTCTTTTCATTACGTAAACGTATAGAGTCGATATCGTCGGCTAATTTCGTTCTGCCGTTGACCTCTGAGCTTTAAGGTTTTTCCCAATTGTGTTTGTCTTTTTGTCGAATCGGGTTTTATTTTATGTTCGGTGTGACGTTCGAGTGATTTTGATGTTTTGAATTGTTTTTTTTTTAGACGTATTAGAAAAATTGATTCGATTTTGTGTAATAAAACGTATATTTTTTGGAAATTTCATATGAAATTATATAAATTATACGAAAATTTATGTTATTTTTGAGCAAGTTTAATGTAATTTCGCACTTTTTTACTAAAATTTATACTCAAATCCAAAGTACGTATTTTTTAAATAGAAGAATCGTATAGACACACAAAAATGTTTTCCACTTGTACAAAAATTGAAAATCAATTATTATACAAACATATATGTATTATAACACGTAATAAGATACGATAATAATATACCAGCATGTTTATAAAAAAAGTGTTATCGAACATGTTAAAGCATAACACATTCTCCAACTATATAAAAAAAATAGTTTTAAATAACACTATAGGTATCTGATAATTGTTAACTATTAGCATGCTTCATTTCTATATAATTGAACGTGCATTTTATGCGGTATAAAAAAAACTCATTTATACGTATTCCGTATGTAATTTATGCCAAAATCTGGAAAAAAAACATTTTCACCGACAGTTTTCCTCGTATACATACAATAGGTACGCGAGTATTTCCGATAATTTTCGATGATACACATAAAAATTTGGATGACTACGCTATGACAATTAGTATAAACACACTGTACATGAATATAATGTGACATGATCACCAGGATGTTTGATGACCTGCTTGCAGTAAATGCGAATGAAACATCAATTTACATACTAATTATGACAAATGACCGGGAATATGCAGTTGCATTACTGTAGTAGATTGAATTGAATCAGATGTACAGATTTTCTATTTCATATATTCCAAATATTTTCAATTTGTATAGTTCAAATTATTGACTTTTTTTTTTAAACTGGATTAATAATTCAATATTTCATCCTCCTTAAATTAAATAGAGTTTCTTCTCGCTTCGCGTTCGTATTTTAAGTTAACTTTGGTAATATACACTTTCAGCTGAGCTCGAGCAAAATATATTCTGGTAAAATGTTGTAGGCTTCACTTAGGATTTCCATTTTGAACATGACAGATGCGAGTGGATTAAAACTTTGGACCGAGAGTGTCGAATAACAAATACGGGCTTCATCAGTTTTTAGCAAGTTTGGAATATAATTCGAGATAACAGGCTTTCTAGTTGTCTGTTTTTTTAATCTTTTCATGAAATTATAATACGCTGATTGGTTTTGAAATTGTTAATTAATTGAAAAAAATGCATGAAATTGATTAATTCGAACGTCACTTACAGTCGATCGTCGAGAAATGTTATCGATACATCGATTATGTGATTCAATTTTTTTCTTTGAATTTAAACTTTATCAAAGAATACTATAGTTACACATATACATATCATAATCATGAAAATATAAAAAAAAATATTCATATAGCATTTTCAATTGCAGCATCCTGATAGTGCATCAACTGACAAAGGAAAATACGGAGACCGGTCGACACCACTTGAAAGTGCATAATAACTGTACAGTCGACTTTAACAGTTACACTTTCAGCGAGATAACAAAACGAACGGTTGTTCCGATCGGGTTCATTCCAGGATTTCCTCGACTCTCATTGTCTGACTCTTGGGAGGAATCCGGTGCTCGATCGAGCGAAGATTCGATTTTACCTCATCCGCCAGAATAAGTCGTATAATACAATAGAAAGCGATGATCAATCGAGAGTGAAATCATTCTCGTTTCAAACAGAGATATCTATTGTTTTATTATAGGACCGTACTATCTCTTCCTATGGAAAATATGCTTGCTTCTTTATTTTTCAATAAATCTTCTAGTATCAGTTCATTGAATTTCTAAGATAATCAATATTTTCATCGATATGGTCCTCTGTCAATATGAAAGTGATGCAATATTGAAAAAAAATAGAATCGATGAAGTTTTTTTACATGACACGTTACATTTTTTCATTAGACGAAACATGACCTACCTCAATCTTGTAATTCATTTCTTTGACCTATAGAAGGATGCCGTTATTTAAATGTGTATCGCTTTGTTTGATACCTACATTAAAACAAATACACATGACGATCGAAAAGGCCAAGGGGTACAAGCGACATTTTTGCCGAAATTGAGTTATGCACAGAAATCGCTTCCAAGCTCGCTCATTTATTTGGTGGCAAATGGATATAAACGAATTCGGAACGCGTGCCGAGATATATCATCAAATCAGTCGACCTCCTCCTAGTACATACATAGTCAACTTCGAACGCGCTTTTCTCGAAATCACCGCGATGTCACTTGTACCCCTTGGCCTTTTCAGTCGTCATATGACTCATTCGTCGGGATAAGTGCGGCTCATAAATGCCTCTTTCATACTCAATTTTTTTAATATCAATTCCAACCCCGCTCGCCTCACTCCAACGAATCCATCACTAGATCATCTTCAGATATTCTATTTTCATCAGATATCATTTTTTCCTAAAAATGCATCTTGCACCGTCCTCTCGAAAGAACAAAGCGTCCTCTCCTCGTTGGGGTCGCGACAAAGCCTCCGGCCACTCGCGGACAAGACAATGGCTCACCTTCCTCTAGAATCGAGTAGAATAGAGAGAAGAAGCCCGGGAGACCAGATCAGGGTTAGCTGGGAGTCGGTGGCGGATTTGATCGGGTGACACACTGACCTTGAATCGTGCGCGTACAGTCGACCCAACGGAACTTTCACGGACGCCAATGGCATTGACCCATATTCGATCGATGGCACATCTGCAATCTGCACATCCTCGTCTCCGTTCAGCTCGGAAACTGCATCCTCGATCGCTGAAACCCTTCGCGAGTGCGCAGACGAAAAGACGTCCTTTCGTAATGCGAATCTTTGGATGTTCTGGGAGACTGTTCTTCACTGTGTCTTAGTTGATTGATTGAAATGACGATCAAAAAGGCATTTAAGTACAAGTGACTTTTGCTGAAATTGATTTATGCACAGGAATCGCTTCTATGCACGCTCATTTATTTGGTGGCAAAATGATACAAACGAATTTAAAACGTGTGCCGAAATATATCATCAAATCACTCGACCTCCTCCTAATACATATAGGTACATGATCAACTTTGAACGCGCTTTTTTCGAAATCACCGCAAAGTAACTTGTACCCTTTGGCCTTTTCAGTCGTCAAATGTAGTTACCCAAATGTGACTCATAATTTCACATATTTTGCTACTACCCATGAGTTGACATAAATTGGAGTGTATGTATCAATGGTAGGTTTTCTTTAGTAATGCTGAGACTTTTCAGACATTTCGAACGGGTGTACAGTTGATTAAATACACCAAAGAGATTGAAATCATGCAAATTAGACAAGAACAGCATAAGTACGTTGCTATCTATCGCTGTCCCTTTCCAACTCATCTGTCAATTTCAAACCGGTAGTATGATTTTATGTAAGTCAGTATCATGTGTGACATTATTTTATCTAGGTGCATGGGCATTCTCTAGACGTTTCTGTGTTTAGGCGGATTTCGGAGAAAATCCTTTGTCGCTTTCTAAATTTTCTTCGGTTTTAATCCGATTACGTGTCGCCTAGTTCGTACGCGTAATTAACGGTTGTCTGAACTTGGACTAGATTTGAGAATCGATTCACAGCGAACTGCAACTAAGGTCGACAGTTTGGAAATGGTCTATATGTGTTTCGATGTCGAATTTAATCGGCAATTACGATTATATTGACGCACGTGTAGTTTTGCGAAAGTTTTATATGAGAAACAAAAACACTCGTACGTAAAAACATTTAAAAGTTTATGAATATGATCAATTGTATGGTAATTTCTTATTGTATCATTCACTAACTATACCCTTCTTTATGTAAGTCCTAGTTTGATGAAAATGATTTTAAATAAAAAATATCTCTAATTTAACCCAATTTCAGGCAGTTGGTGTTCGATTTTGTTAGTGTTAAAATAGGAAAGACCCATCGTGATTATGTCATCGATTTTGTCGTCAATCGAAGCATCCGTGAAACTTATTCAAACCGCGACACTTTCTACCATAATTTTGAAAAAACGAGAGAAAGCAGGTCGTGCACTCTCACGAAATTAATCCTGACTAACGATAAGTCTGAATCATCGAAATTTTCCATCAATTGAATCATTCCTACGTTTTTTCGCAGATAAGACAATGGGTCTCATCATGAAGTGTTCTTGGCTACTTGGCTTCTTGGTGTTGGGCATTGAGGGTCAGCAGTATCCATTTCCTGTAGGATCGGAGGCTTCACCGAGGATAGGCTCCGGTGAGTACATTGATCTTTTACAACCTTCACCTTCATATTGTGTTGCTTTATTTTTTATAGCTTCCCCTCGTCCTACGAGACCGGTTTCGTAACTGGTCTCGAATCTGTAACAGCTCGGTGCCGCGTGGGTTGAATGTCTTATTTGATGGATCGATTCTTGTTGTTATAAAACACGTACATTGTGCAAATCTGTAAATGTGACGAAATTGTATAATACACTACTGTGCTGAAAAGATTTTTAGTCGTTTTCGTTTATCATCGAGGCTTAAGCTCGGCGATTGTGTCGTTTCCCTGTTTTTCGCAATGCTTCTATTGTTGGAATATCCGTATATGATTCGGTTCCGAATGACACCACACATTACGAAAGTGAAATTTCATTTATGGCAATAAATCGAAGCAATATTGAAATTTTGATAAAATTTGAAAAATATCGAAAGTCATGAAAATTTTCTTAATTTCTTATAAGAAAATTTAAGTACAAGAAAATTCTAGTTCATATAACATTAAATTAGTTTTTTCCGATATTTAAATAAAAAAATCATAAATATGCAATTTAAATCGAAATATTTTGATTCATTTGATTTAACTCATCAAAATAAAACTGCTATAATTATCTGAGGTCATGATTAATGCAAACGAACTTCTATTAAATTCATATCCACTTTGTGTATAGAAGGTTAATGGATTTTAAACAATTAAACTAACGTAGCGACCTTTACGTGTTCTACGTGCAAATTAAGAAGCACTACTGTAACGATCTTCACAATTTCTAAGCTAACAGTGAAAGTGGAGAAATTTTTCCGAAGTAATTGTTTACCTGCAGTTTTCATCTTTTCTTCATTCCATCGGCACAGGATGATTATTGGCAGGTTCATTCGCGATGCTATAATATCTCGTAAATTGAACGAGAAAGTTTCATGAAACTCGTTTCAGGAGTGAAAATCGGTATATTTTTCACGTTTTTCTTCTTTCAACTCGTAAATACAGGATTCTCTGACAGAAAAACCAATTAAAAACGTCTCGTTTAGACAGATTTTCTTCAAGTGATCAATTATGCGTGCATTTTTACTGGAATTACTTGTACATTAATCAATTTCAATTACAGGTCCTATCATTCACTTCAACAATGATTATAAAGAACCTGGATTGAATTTGGAATTTAAATATCACGATCACGATGAGATGACAAGATTTTTGAGATCAACTAGTGCAAGATTTCCAAATTTAACAGCTCTGTATTCAATAGGGAAATCTGTACAAGGTAATGGATCATTTCATCGAAAGTTATTGTAATTCGATCTCAATTGTGCATATACCATTTCAATAGGTCGCGATTTGTGGGTAATGGTCGTATCTGCTTCGCCATATGAGCATATGATAGGTAAGCCAGATGTTAAATATATTGGAAACATTCATGGAAACGAGGCCGTAGGCAAAGAACTTTTACTTCACATGATTCAGGTAATTAATTTTTAAATTATAAATTTCAAAATTGTATGAAATAAATCTTATATCTTAGATAAATTTAATTTCAGTATCTTGTGAGTTCCTACGATACAGATCCGTACATCAAATGGTTGCTCGACAATACTAGAATACATATTTTGCCATCTCTCAATCCAGATGGTTATGCAGTTAGCAAAGAAGGACAATGTGATGGTGGTCAAGGAAGGTATTATTAATCAATTAATTACAATAGCTCATTAATTATTATTCCATTGTAACGATCTATATATTTTTTTCAATTAGTCTGTTTAGTAATGTAAAGGTGTGTAGTGTTTTTATTTAATGTGTGCTTAATATTTACAGATACAATGCAAGAGGTTTTGACCTGAACAGAAACTTCCCTGACTATTTCAAGCAAAATAATAAACGAGCTCAACCCGAAACTGAAGCTGTTAAAGAGTGGATCAGCAAAATACAATTCGTTTTGTCTGGCTCATTACACGGTGGAGCTTTAGTGGCCAGCTACCCGTTTGATAACACACCAAATTCTAGTATGTTATTATATTGTGATATATATATCTATAAATATATATTTTATGATCGATATAATTTCATTTACTTATTGTTTGTGATTTTAATGCTTGAACAAAGGAATATGTCGTTCCTCCGCTCTGTGTTCGGGTGAGATGTTGTTCACATTCAATTTGTGTCCAATGTTGATATTGATATTTATATGTATATAAATAAAAAAATACACACATAGAAATATACGTTGAAAGCTAGATGTGTGGTTTACAAATAAACTAAACTTTTTTTTTATATTACATATCTCCTTGGAGCAGTCTTCCAAAGTTATTCATCAACACCTTCACTCACTCCTGATGATGATGTATTTAAACATTTGTCATTAACTTATTCTAACAATCATGCTAAAATGTCTCGAAGCGTGTCATGTAAATCGGGAAGCAAGAATTTCGAAAATGGAATCACAAATGGAGCAGCATGGTATCCTCTCACTGGTGAAATTTATTTCAGAATAAATACATTGTTATTTTTTTTTAAGATACATATTTACTCAATACTTTTTATTTTTCAGGAGGTATGCAAGATTATAATTATGTATGGTACGGTTGTATGGAAATAACATTAGAATTGTCATGCTGTAAGTTTCCACCGGCCCATGAGTTGCCAAAGTATTGGCAAGATAACAAAATGGTTTGTTTTTAATGGCTTTTCAATATTTTTTTACCGAAAAAGTTATAGTTAATGTTTTATAATTTACTATTTACATTATAGTCCTTAATAAAATTTTTGGCTGAAGCTCATAGAGGAGCACATGGATTTGTTATGGATGATAACGGTAATCCCATAGACAAAGCATCACTGAAAATTAAAGGAAGAGATGTCGGTTTCCAAACAACAAAGTATGGAGAGTTCTGGAGAATATTAATGCCTGGAATGTACAAACTAGAAGTAAATCGATAATTTTTATTATCATATTATTCACATTTTTTGTTTGAAATATTTTTAACAGTAAACATTTGATAGGTTTACGCTGATGGTTTCGCACCTAAAGAGATAGATTTTATCGTAGTAGAAGCGCATCCGACTTCTTTGAACATTACTCTCCAGTCTGCAAAAGTAAGTATCTAATAGATCATTAAAAATATGTAAATTCAATACTTTTTCAATTTCAAAATACTCGTACTAGGTGATGGTTAGCCATGTTTATATGTACATGCTTGCTTAAATATCATGAGATATTAGTTTTTGTATTGTGTATGATGTAATATGTTGGTACTGTAAATATGTATTTGTTATCAATAAGTTTTATTTGAAAATCTTCAGGGCTACTTTCCGAAACCGAGACCAAAAAAGCCTTATCAGCCAAGTCGAAATGTTCACGCAGCAGTTCCGACAATAAGTGATTTCATATTTCCAACAGAATAATTTAATTACATAAAAACTTGACAATCTTATTGTATCTGATTATAAAATTATTCTCAAAATATTTTATGACATATTTTCTCTGTTAAACATATAGGTAGTATTTTTCGATAGAACATAAAAAAAAAACTTAACCATTTCATTATGTTCAAATTGAAAAACAAATATCTGTATTTTAATAAACTATTGATGCATTTTGGTTTATAGACTGTAATTATAGGCATTTCTTACAATTAGTGAAGTTGTATTTTAATATAAAAAAATTGCGTGTATTTAAGATGATAGACTAGTCACAAAAACGTGATATATCTTATTTCAAATAATATGTTCTATGTATTTTATGTTTAGACTAACACTGTATTGTTATAATCATACACTATTAAAGTGTATGATTATTTTTTCACTGTAAAATATTTGGAAATGAAATATAAACGTATGAATTTTTAACTAATCCTCTTACATTAGAAAATGGTGGCAGATTTTTCGGAAAATACGTGTATATTCTGTGAGTACAAACATTCATTGAAAGTTTATGAATTTTAACATAACAGCATGAATTGGAAAAGGTTCATTGTAAATAATACAAAATAGAATTAATATGGACATTCACAAATTTAACATGGATTTTAAATAATCATTTAAACGCATTTTTACAGAGAATTGACGGTGGACCATTTCATAGACCTGTAATTCCACCTCAATATCTCTCCAGGCCAGTGCCACCTCCACAAGAAAACGGAATACTTTCTTCTTTCACAAGTGGATTGAGTAATTTCGTTAATAATATATTTGGTTGAGATAACAAACAATAAATAGTTTTTTTCATGAGTGTTTTAATCGTAAATGTATGACAAAGTGATAGTTTAATAGGTTGTATGAATCACGGTACGTTGATGATTCAATCAGTTAGTTGAAAAGAATAAGTTTCACATTTAAATTTGAAGTGCAATATTTTTTGTGAACTTTTCAATTGTAATATCGATAGCGCATAGACGAAAAATAATACATTTATCAAATTTTGTGATATTTTTTGAAAGATTTACGTAAGATTTTGTTGGAGTCGTGTACAAGAATGTTTCTATAGTCGATAAATTGTGTCTTCCCACCTAAATTTACATATTATTTTGTAATTACAAAGGTTATTATTTCTAGAATATCAATGCCTATTTTTGTAATCAAATTACTGAAGAGAAAATAATTTTGGTAAATTTTCCACAATAAGTACTGCAAATAAATTGTTCAACATTAGTCGATACTGTAAATATAATAGTATTTCAATAGAAAATTCTGCAAAATATGTATGTGATAATTGAGGCAAAAAAATAAAATTTACTTGTTGATGAATGTTATATACCTACCCACTAACATGAAAATTTTTACAAAATACATACCTAGATTGTTAATATTAAATTACTCTTACAATTAGATGGATTTCATGGCTTATTATAAAATGCGTAATAAGTAGTTTAAAAATAACATGTACTTCAATAATAAATTTCTGAAATGAAGAATAAAAACAATGGAACATCAAGATGAAAAATCAATAGAAATAAAATAATTTATTTTAAAACGACTTTTATTTGAACTTTGAATATAAAAAAATATAAATACACTTCTCTAAGAAGCAAAGATCAAAATGAGATTTATTTAGCTGTGATCATTAAAAATATATGAATAACATTCTCACTTATCCCAGTATATTGATATTGTACCAATTTACACATTGATGAGACTTCTCGCATCCATAAAAAAGGATATTAATGAAACAAGTTGAATATTTTCATTGCATCCTACTGATAAACGTTGCTCCAGATCACACATTTTAGTGAGCAGCATTATTAAGATATTAGATGGTAGTTCAGCTAGAAAGAATAATTACCAAATCAGAAATGAATCAAATAAAACAAAATATAAAACAACTCACTTCTGTGAATGAACGTATGAATCTCGGTGAGAATATCACTGAGGGCAAGTCCTTTGGCATTTTTTAATGTTTTGATTTCTGATAAATCACAGTTTAGGAAAATAAAGAATATAGATGAATTGAGCTTGTTTCAATTTGATACTTAGAAAAAGGATACTATCGTAACACACTGAAAATTCATCTTCATTCAATAGCCACTCCATAATGTTAGCAATATCATTTCTTAACGGATGTCCCACACAAGTATACACATTATTTTCGGTGACTTTTTTATAAGCTAACCAAGTACTTTGTAAAGTGTTTAATATTTTTCGCATATCACCGCCAGACAAAGCCAGTAAAGCTTTTAATCCATCGTCTGTCACATCCAAGCTGCAAAAATAAGAAAATATAGGAAACAAAATGCTTAATATAAAGAAAACATGAAAATAGAAATCAAAATACTTTTCTTTTTCTATTATTTCTTTCACTCTGGGTATTATTTGATTTGACTGTAATGGTGCAAATCGAAATCTAGTGCATCTTGACTGAATTGCTGGTGTTATCTTTCCAAGATAATTGCAAATTATACAAAATCGAACGTTTTCAGTGTATTTTTCAATTACTGAAAGCAAACATTGATAATTTTGATAATTCAATGAGGAATTATTTAACAAAGTCACTGTGACATATTAAATGAAATAAACAGCATAATTTGCTTCATTATATATTTAGGAATACAAATATACATCATAGATAAAACATTATCAATAAAAAATATCAAACAATGTGCATAAATAGAGATACATATTTGTTTTCAATCACTGCAAATTACAAACGGCAGAAGATCCCTTTTTTCTTAAGTCTTTTAAGATTCTTTTATTAGATTTTCTTTTAGTGATGGTTTCACTTGGCGTGTTTTGATCATCATCTACAATTTTCTTATTATTGTTATTATTATTGTTGTTAGAAGTTTGCGTAGTCAATGTAGGATGTAATGATTTTTTCCTTTCTAGGTTATCATTTTTTTTATGAGGAGCGAGTTCTGCTTTGATTATGGAATTATTGAAAAGAGATCTATTTACTGGTATACCCAAAACATGAGACACCAAAATTATGATAGATGAATTTATCTGAAATTGAAAAAAAAGTTAAAAAGGTACCTACCTACATGAAAGTTAATAATTACAAACACTTAATTATACATACATTTTCACCAGTTCTAGCAGATCCTGTAAAGCTTATAAGAGAGTTATCCTCGGAAAAAGACTGAGTGCAGCCTAATCTCACAGCTCTTTGGTGCTCTAAGTCACATTTGTTGCCAAACATCGCCAACACCGGCTGAGTATCACAATCAATGAAAATATTTTTGATATTTTTCAACCAAACACCGAGTCGCTCAAAACTTTGTAGATTAGTAACATCATAAACAAGAATGATTATCTACAAATATGAGAGTAACATGTAATAATTATAATACATACAGTTTCATAGTTACATTTCAACTCACATCAGATGCATAAAGATAATTGACAAGCATAGATGTGTTGCAGGAACTTCCGGCTATATCGCACAATTTTATAGAGACTGGAGGATACGCAGGGCGAACGGGACATTCTCCAAGTAATATTTCAGCCCCTTGCGTAGGAACACCTGTCCCTGACCATTGAAAGCCTAAGTAACGCGAGCATAGCATACTCTAAAAAAAACACCATTTATAAACAAGCTAATTCAAATTAACTCCATACAAAAAAAAATAAACCTTCAAAATAAAATATAGATTAGATTTATACATATTATCATAGACACCTGCAGATTTTTCTTATTAAATACAGGTTTTGGTGATCATTGAAGGAGTCATAGATAAAAAATGTCATTTTGAAGGTTCATTTCGAATAATTTAAAGATTATAAATTATAAATTAACTTACTTTTCCTGTGGACGGTTCACCAACCAACGAAATTTTAATTTGTCTCTCCAAAGAAGCATCTTCTTCCGAATCAGACATTGTCCATCATATTTTATCACTTTCTCAAGACTCATTTGAGAATACTATTTTTGTAACTGAGCAATTATCGAATGAAAACAAAACACTATTATGATAATTTGATCGAATTTCAAATGTAGATAGTACTATTTCATTTCAAGGTAAAACTGATCAATTATTAACAAAGAATTAAGGATTGAAAGTATCATATGTTCAATCGATATCTCAATCGAACGTAATAAAAAATGATTAATAATGAAATAAGTACATTTAAATATCGATAGATTGATTTCGAAGTTTAATAAAATCGCATACCTATACTAATACGATGAATTGTGAATGTACAACTTTTAAGAAAACTTCATAAAACTAAACGAGGAAATTGAATATTATAAAAATGAACTTCTGAAGGCGACTAGAGTACCACTATCGAACAAGTCTCACTAACAACTGAACGAAACAACGTTCGGTCAACACGTTAACGACCGACGAGCCGATCCAACCCCTAAAGCGACACGTAAGCCACACAAAACAAAAACAATCTAAATTTATGAGAAAAAAATAAGACCGAAACAAAGAAAGAGGAACGATCTCGAGTGCGAGATGGAGACGCGTGGGAAGGCTTCAGCTTCCTAAAAGGACACGGCCACTGGACCGGTTCGAAAAATGGCAAGAACCTCAAAACGAAATGCGAAATTGTGCGAGATTTGCAGAAAAATTTAACGAAGACAAAGCAAACGAAACGAGCCAAGGTTAGGTTATGTTAGGTTTTTTTTTCAACGTCCGCGTATACAGATTTACCGCCGTGAAATTGACCGAAATTTCGTTTTCGTTTAGACACAATCTTCGAGGTCGTTCGTGAATAATTGTCGGATTATCATTCGAACGATAGTGATGTAAAAATGTGATCGATTTCCTGAATTCTTTCGTTTTACACGACTGATATTTTACGTTCTTTCATTAACCTCGGTTAAAATTTATGAGATTTCACGCGATATTGAAATTTTAACTGTTCAAAATCGAAATATCAAACGTGAAATAAAAAAGAAGCAATTAAAAATACATGGAACGCCGGTGATCATTAAACACGTGAAAACCGATATGAGGTAATAGGAAAACGATAGACTCATTAAAACTATAATTAAAATCCATTAGTCTAGAAAAAGTTCGTGAAACATCGATTTTCATGTGAATACAGAATCGAATGAAAAATTCAGTATCGATGTTAACTATGCTCGTAACTTTTATGAACATTTCATTCCCGATTCGCAAAGGTTCTCGTTTCCAAAAACTCGTCGATTGGATCAATCGAATAAAAGCCGACAAATCAAATCGAAAATAGAGCCATAGAAGGGTTGAAGATTCTTTTCTCGTATATATTCCCAGGATTTGTCTCCATGCATAATTTAGAGAATTTCCCATATGCGGAACGTGCGCACGCACGGATCGCACTTTATGAGAAATTCACAGTACGACGATATGAAAAAAATATATATCGAAAATATACGTGTACAATGCGAAGAAAATTCGATATTTTCAATAATTCGGGGGGTTAGAGAGTTCAAGGCGAAATTCGATCAAAGTACGAAATCTGTTAAAATATGTATTAATTGGCACGAAGGTTCATTCGACGAGGATTTTCACCTTTCGCCATTTGCATGAGTTTTCGTACTGTATGTATTTTTTTTTCCACTTTTTGCCGTTTTATTGTAGCTGATTTAAATTCGGCTCCGAAACGTGTTTCGAATACGTTTCGTAATTTTATCAACGTATGCGATTTACGAGGAAACGTTAAAGATAGTGTATAAATAACTATGTACATTTGCGCTGAAAATATCAAGAAGTCTCATCGTTAAGAAAGAAATCTTTATTTTACTTGTGAAACGTACTGAAAATTGAATTTAGAGATCATCAATACTGCTACTTCAAGATACGTGTAAAATGAAGCAGTCCCAATATTCTTAAAACAAAAATTATTCTAAAGAGACATTTTTTTCAATATTTAACGAAAACATTACATAAAAAATCGCTTTGTCGCAATTAAGCCTATTAAGCGTAAATTTTTTAAACGCGTCACTCTTGTACGGTTTCCGTTACGAAAATCGATCCTATTTCGCTTTCATCAATTAACGATCCGTTAAATGAGTAATGGTCCGACTCTATCAACTCGATAGGGCGAATAATTCTTCTGTTACATTATCGAATTCTCAAAATAGCCAAGGTCGAATGCATCGACACCCACTCGTCGAAAAGTGAAAAGTGGTCTCCGAATGGACGAGGTCGTATGCATACGTTTTGCAAAAGGTACTGGACGTCCTCAGCATCGGACACAAAATCCATACTGATATGAGTAAATATTGCAAAAATCGAATAAGCCGATCCTTGACCTCTCAAACGTGAACATCGAATGACTTTCGACATCTGATTAAATAATCAAACCGATAATTGATGAGGTTGTTTATTTATTTATCGTTACAGGTACTAGTACCCCAATTTTTTTGATTTCTCATTAATCACTGTCTTTAAAGTGAGGAAGCAGCTTAGAAACTCTGAAGAGTAATCAGTGCACGAAAGACGACGCTAAAATAGATCGAATTTAATCGACATAGATAAAACATTTATCAAATGGATCAAATATTTAAAATGAAATGAAAAATGACATGACCCTTGCCAGGTTCTGAGAGAACTCAAATCTAACATTATGAGGATACTGAGCCCGACGCAGCACGTATAAAAGTTGTAATCAGCTGCGTTATCGGCTAGTTTTGAGTGCATGTTGTATGAACAATGTATGTAGGTGCCAATCGTTGAATCGTGACCGTGCCAAGCCATGACCCACCCTCTGCTGCCTCCCCTTGTCCCAATGGCCTGAAAAATAGCGTCGAGGTGGACCACATTAAACGCGAATCCTGTATCGATTGGTCGGTTTCTGTGGTGACTGAAAAATGTACACAAATGTGTGCGTTTAGGGCCCGTCCGATACTGACCACGGGGTAGAATAACACGCCATCTCTATGGTGTCGTAAAAAACTTAGCTATTTAGAACTAGTCATGCTAGAATGTATTAGAACTGAGTCATGCTAGGTGTTTTTTAGACAACCTTTCAAAAAAAGGGTCATATGGGTAAATAGTTGTCAGATTTTTGTACGATTTGGCATAAAATAATGAAAGGTTTTTATGTATTGTTTGAGTTGGAATGAAAATTTTAGGATTTTCATTTGAAATATCTAAAAATAATGTTGTGATAAGCAAATGTTATTTTTCTATAATTAAAAATAATAATCAATATATTTCTATAATTTGAAGTAGCGAATTGATTTTTAGAGAAGCTTTATACTAATATTTACACATACATAATCTATAAGAATATAAACAATTAGCGAGTCTATTTGAATAAATGTATGAAATTAATATATGTATATGATTATTTATAGAGTAGGGTGCAGTTAAAAGAGGGGATGGTAGGTTTCCCCTTCATAATATATGATTATTTAATTTGATTATTAATGAATATCAAGGTGAAAGTGATATAAAAAAAAATAAAATGTGTTTTGTTTGAAACCGTTTCTCTACATAATCAAACATTATGAGACATATAATGTTTCAAATATGTGATTTTATTCAATTTATATTTAAGAAAAAGTGTGCAAAAAAAAAAAATAGTCACTTACTTCTTCTCAAAGCATTCTGAGCATCATTGGTCATAGCATCTGCTTCATCCAAGATAATGAGTTTGAAGCCAGCTTTAAAAATTGTTTTCGTAGAAGCAAAACTCAGTATTTGTTCACGAACAATGCCGATACCTCTATCGTCAGAAGCGTTTAATTCTAGGACCTATATGAAAAAAAAATAGTCTCACAATTACTGTTGTACTTATTTTGACTGAATATAAATGTAAATTTTATTGTTTGTCCGAATGCTTACCATTGAATTGAATTGTTGAGGTGTATATATTTGTTTAGCACAAGCTAAAATTGTAGAAGTTTTTCCTGTTCCTGGAGGTCCATAGAACAGCAAGTGTGGAAGTTGGTCCTCTTTGATGAACTTATTAACTGCATATGATAAATGTAAGATCTTGACATATACAAAAATAAAATAAAAAAAAAACACAAGATACTCACTAGTTTTAATGATGTCTTCGTGAGAAACGAGATCATCCAATGTGGCCGGACGATATTTCTCAACCCTGGTTAGAAAATGAGGTTATGTTCATTTCATGTTTATGATTGTTCTAATATGAAAATACGATAGCGCAAACGATTTGGCAAATAAGAGATCTATAATTACCAAGGTAAATTGCTTTTTTTATCCAGAGTCATTTTGAAAATTGCACTAAAGATGAAAAGAGGAAACACCGGTGAATGACAATTGGCGCCAAATCTGACGTTTCGTTTTAACTGACAGATGATCGCGAACACGCGTATAAAATGTGATTACGAACGCTTACTATTAATCGTGTTCGCGAAACTTTTCAATTTTGAATGAATATTTTTCTGACATTGTTTAAGCCAATATTATGCTCACAATTTTTTTTTTCAATTCATTGTTATTCATTACAATATTTAATTTTAATTTTATGTACGAACGAACTGAAATTCTTTTGTTTTGTTTACTTGGTAAAAGGACCATTTGAAATAATATAAAATGAAAACAAAAAAGAGACAATAAGATCTATCGGCTAATTTTAAGGAAAATCATCTATCTCGCAAAAAACGTTACCTAATACGAAATTCATGATTTCAGATTTGAATTTTACAAAATTGAATTGTAAATAATCGTCTATTTTTGTTTCAAGGTGAGAAAAAAGTGTAAATCTGACTAATAATGTTATCACAAAGGAAACAATCGTTAATTATCTCGGGAAGTCAGTTGACTTACTTAATAAACTTATCAGACTTTTCAATGCACCTCAAACATATGAAAAAAGCGTCAACTGCATCTTTCTCGGCTATTATAATTCATGATATGATATAATTTATTTCATCAAAAGGAACTTAGCAATTTATATAAATTTCTATTTTTATAATGAATATATAAGTGAACTATTTATGTGTTTTTCAATTATGGGGAGAAAATAATAGGGACTATTTCGTTTGTCTCAAGTTGAGAAGTATTGTGTTGATGATAAAATTACGGTTTAATTATAATACAATATTATAAAAGGAACGTAAGTGTTATCTGTCATTCAATCGTTAATTTTTTTTTTTCGCCTAACAAGTTAACAGCAATTCGGGTATATTTTCCTTGTACATGTAATAAATATCCTATTTCATTTCCATGTAATTTTTTAATTATTGACAAAATTAAAGGCTCAAAAAATGGAACTCACTGAAGAAATTGATTATGGAAAAAATAAAAAATGGCTTGATGTTATTCGAGAACCGTTACAATACTCAATATCTGAAAAAGAAAATGCTTACATTTACGTTCGTCGAAATTTTATGACTGTTAGTAGCTATAGTTTGTTCATTTTAATTCATATCTTATTGATGTTATGATATAGTTCGATTATTGCAGATTATCCAAACGAACGATATATTTGAATTGTGCTTGGATTCGTTTGTGGAATTACTTAGATCGGATGACTTAAATGTCGACAACGAAATTAAAGTGTTCGAATGTATCAAGCAATGGGTAAGCTACACCAATAGTAATCCAGTAGACGTGATGGGAAAACTAATTCAAACTATACGATTGTCTCTATTACCAACTGAGGTGACTGTGAAAATTGTTTTATTTGAAATCAATCAATTATGATTTGTAATAAAATCTGATATTTTCAGTTTCTAATCGACAATATACTTCCGTACATCTGGAATATTGATAGTTGTCTACCATATTTTTCGGAAGCATTGCACTGGAAATTTTCTACTGATCGTAAATTGAACACTGAAAGGACTCGTACTCGCAAGATTTTCATGCCTGATTCAAATTCTTCAAAATATATCATGGCTTTTGTAAGCATAATAATTCGATATAAAAATTTTCGAATGTTAAGATTAAAATAACTAATCTACATGAATGTTTGTATGACATCCTAAGGCTAACAACGTTGCGCGATTGTATGATATCAAAGAAAACAAATGGCAACGATTGAAAAATCCTACTTTAACTAAAAATGGTGTCGGTGCATACACATTGATGAATGATCGATTGATTTTTACTGGAGGAAACATTGGAAACACCACGCTGAATCAGGTAAAATTCGTTTATTTCTTTAGAAAAAGCAGCACAAGTTCAAATTTTCGTACAATTTGTTTTCTTTTCTTAAATTATTTGAAATCAAAGGTAGACGAAATGAATTTATCAACTAGAATAGTAAAATCGTTGGCTCATATGAACGAACCACGATCAAATCATCAATTAGTAACTCATGGAAAAGGAAAGTCAGCAACAATTTTCGCTTTGGGGGGAGCACTGAGAGGTAACACCAATGGAATAGAAACAGTTGAAAGGTAAAACGCATTTTGTATCAGCTTTGAACACCAATTTCATGATGATTTTTCCATTATTTTCAGATATGATCCAATATCCGATAAATGGACATACGTTTCACCAATGATTTCCAAACGTTATGGGTTTGGAGCTGCTGTACATGGCGATGAAATATACGTGATAGGAGGTTATGGTGCTGGAAAATACCCAAAAAATATAGAAGTGTATCATATTAACGAAAATAGATGGGAGATGAAATCAGCTATGAATCAGCAGAGATTGTACGGCTACGTAAGTCTCAAATAAGTTTTTTTATATGATATGCCTATGTTCATTGTTTAATTTTTTTTCAGGCTGTCATAGCAGGTGATTTTCTATATGTCATGGGTGGTTCATCTTATTCATATTCTTCTGGACATTTATCAACTGTTGAAAGATACGATATTCTTAACGATACGTGGACAACGATAGCCGATATTTCAACTATCGGTTGGGTAGGAGTATCTGTTATTGGAAATTCCCCAGTCGCTATAGGTTGTGAAAATTTTCAATTATAAATTCGTTTAAAAGATGGTAATTTTTTGTATTATAATTATCAGGTGGATACAATTCTGACGTCGTGGAATTTTATGATTCTCAGAAAAACGTATGGAAAAAGATGGCTTCGTTAGATCAGAAAATATATGTAGAGTATGCATTTCAGGTGCCGTTGGAAGTGAATAATATTCTAGATGTTTGGTTGTAAATACATATTGTTACGAATATAGTTGGCCCTGCAATACGATTCGAATATGTTGTGGTAAAAATACCTATCTTACATTTAGCTAATAATCCTAGAATGTAAAAAAATATATTTTCTTTTTTTTTTTTTTTTGCGTTGAACAAATAAATCTTTTTTGAATAACCAGTCTTTAAGTATAATTTAAAACTTAAAGTTTAATTTCAAAGAAGAAGATACCCAATTGTATTCACCGATGTTTCAATCAATTTAACAAAATGGAATTGTGTTTAAAGATTATTTCTTTATTTGATTAATTAAAATAAAATAAATATTAATTACAGATTAAATTATAAATACGTTGTTTGCATTGCCAGTCTTATAATTATTCTTATCTCAATATATTTTTCTACGATTACGGTTTTGTTGTACTTTGTGTGTTTCTTAATTTCTTTTCTAAACTGTGTCTCATTCCATACGCGAAGTAAATACAGAAACCTAGAATGCAAAACAATAATTACTCACATAATAATAAAAACAAATTCTATAACTATGAATAACGTACCGATTGATAGCCAAATTAAATGCTTTATCCACACAATGTACTTGAGTTGAACCATCAAATACACGTTAATAAAGCAAACAAATCCCACCAAGCCAGTAACAAACGGTGTCTGCAAATAAAATTGTACAATATTTTTCCTTATATCGATTTATACTGTATCCATCAATTAATGATCACCTTAATCGTCAAATGATCAACGTTATACGTCGGTTGTCTTCCTATTATTATCCACGAGATAATAGACAATGTTCCGAATAGAGAAGTAGCCATAATTTTAAACATCACGTTTGTTATCCAAACGAAACTTATACAACATCCAATCGACATCACAACTGTAAAATGTAATTTAAAAAAAATATATTTTTATTTATCCGATTTGTCGTAATATGTATAGATTTTCATATTTACTCACTAAATATTGTTATGGACATTTTCGCTATTCTGCATGATAAATCCGAAGGATGTTTCGATCCGTGGAGGTTGAAAATGTATTTCAACATCGACCATGGTGTAAATGCGCATTGATCCGAATCATCGAGATCAGAATTATTCATTTTGTTTGGTGAATCGTTTTTATATCTGTAAGTTTAAAAAAAGATGATAAGAAGTGATGAAATGAATTTGCTCTGATTTGTTTGAATTTACCTCAAAACGAGAACACTGATCGGTGCAACTGTATAATTCAATAAGGCTATGGATGATGCCATGTCCATTAATTGATCGAGATTAAAAAGTGCTGATGAAATACCTGGAATATTTGAATAATATATAAAAATAAATTTAGTCGATAATAGATATTTTAAACGATATTATTGAGAAAATATTACTCGCTATGACACAAATAATCAGAATGGCCCAAATTGGAGTTTTAGTTTTCGAGTTTACACTCGATAAACTGCGAAACATTACACCATCGCAACCCATCGAATATAAAACTCTTGGCAAAGAGAATATCGAGCACATCAGACAAGAACTCATAGCGAAAATAGCCCCAATTGTGACTATCCATTTGATTATCGGCATATTCAATTCCTCGAAGATATAAGGATACGGAGCATCGATATCCTGAATCAAAGAAGGTCGCATTTTTATTTATTTTCGATCATGGGTTGAATTTAAATATAATGTGTTTAACCTGAAGGTAGTAAGGCCAAACTAGAGTTGTGATGCATGACAAAATGATGTATACGCACAAAGCAGAAAGAATCGTCAATACAATCGCCAATGGAATGTTTCTTTTTGGATTTTTAGCTTCATCTCCGGTCGTGGCGATTATTTCAAATCCTGAAAATGCGAAGAAGCACTTCGAGGATCCTTCTATAATTCCTTTCCAGCTGAAAGGCATGAAACCACCGTCTCCGACGTCTTTCCTATATTCTTCAGATATGTTTTCAGTTGATATTTTCCAATTAGATATGTCGACTGGAAAGAAAAAGTGTTATTATGCATTTTCATAAATGAAATTTAAAGAATTTACTGATTATAAAAAAGTAATACTTTTAGTTGCACCAGCTACTATAACTATAGCGATCGTGATAAGGTTCAATGCTGCGAAGGAATTGCTCAATCTTGTAGAACTTTTTACTCCAAACGCCACTATCACTATACGATGCAATTAATGTTTTTTATTACTGTAAGTATATTTATTTCGTGACTAGACAAATGAGAATTTATTTACCAATCAAAACTTACAGCTTACTATCAGTACCAGAGCGAATGCGAAAAAATCCGGATATTCAGCTAAATAGCTATAATTCATAGGCATAATTTCCATAAAGTAATCTCTTCTGACGTTATTCATTAGTTTGTCTATATAACCGCTTATCCCTTTAGCCAAACTAGCGATACCTTTAAAAGTAAAATGATTACAAATTGAATATGTGTAAGAAACACATAAGTTAAATTTATATTACCGACGATTCCTCCAAATAATGTGTACCATCCTAGAGAAAAACCGACAAGTTCTCCCATACTGGCATAAGAGTAAACATAAATAGATCCCGAAGTCGATATCCTGGAGCTCAATTCAGCATAAAACATAGCTGAACAAGAAACAAATCGAATTGAAAAAATAAATAAAAATTAAATAAAACAATATTAAGGACCAACCTGCAAGGACGACGACGACTGCAGCCACCAAGAAGGACAACACGACCGCAGGTCCTGCAGTAGTCTTGGCCACAGACCCAGAAACGATATACGCTCCTAGTCCAAACGTGCTTCCAACTCCTAAGCCGACCAGCTGCATCAGACCCAAAACCCTGGCCAGCTGACTCTTTTCAGAATCAGCTGCGTCTATGGTCTTGCAGCGGGTCAACGAGCTCCAAAGCGACGTCCTCGTCATCGTGGCTTCTTCAAACTGAAACCTCGGACGAAGGATCTTCCTCAGTCGACGGTGCGAGATCGACTGCCTCGATCTGGTGGGCTTCGAATTGTTTTATGACTTCGGTAACCTTCTTGTTTGTTCTTCGATACGACGCTCTGTCAAGGCAGGTGTGGTCATCGACGATGGTCAAGAACGTACAATTAACACAATTGAAACTTGCACACAATCGAAACGTTTCGCGATTATATCGAACTGCGTGCATATTGCGAAATTCTGGTTTTCCTGGTTGACGAATTTTACAGCGCCTATAGGTACTATTTTGTATTTTAGCAATATTCATTACTTTCTCTACAATTTAAATTCTTTTGTTTTCAACAAGGATCTGAAGCAATTACTTTTTCGAGCTTGTCTATTTTAACTCCGTTCCTCACTCCGAATAATCGGATACGATTCTCATGAAAACTATGGTTCGAAACTAAACCAGAGTAACAATAGAAGATAATCACTTCAGAGATTATTTGTTTTAATTTAGATAATATTTAGTCAATAAAAAAATACATACTTGAAAACTGCTGGATATAATAAATTTGACCTTAACTTTACTTTGATTGATGTCACATTATTATATGAATTATGAAAAATTTTGAATATAATATACATACATACAGAACTTTATAATGGAAACTGGTGTAGAATATGCAATAGTATTTATGTTCTTCTATACATACATTGAGGTACATATATAGAGAAGTTTTTCAAATGGATCCAAATATAATATTATCAGCAAATTGCCATTAACAATATAATATGCGCATAAGTAGCAGTACAACAATAAACGTTTATGCGAGTACATTTGTCTTGATGTTTATTAAGCGATGTCTGTTCTAGTTCGATGTTAGGTACATTGTATTTTTATTTTTATTTCATCTTATTCAACTCGGATTATAATATTTTTATACATATAGTTATATTTTTATAGTCGTGCAATTTCAATGATTTGAATTCGATATTTCTTTAAAATTAATTAATCCAGACTGCTTAATATACATGTAATATTTGCGATATCAATTGTATGGGTATATTATGAAAATCCTTATCACTGAAAATAAAACTTTTTTGTGTTTAAAATTTATTGATTTTTCAAATTAGTATAAAATAAAATACTATTTTAAATAACTACATATTTTAAATATATAAAATAATTACAAATATTTACGGCATTGCATATTTATCACAGTTCAAATATTTTCACAACAATTTATTGCTGTTACATACGTGTTTGTACGAAAAAATACATTGATCTCATTTGGTTTGTGATAACATTTTCAGCACCAAATACATATGAAGAGTTTTTTTTCAGAATCTTTCGATGATGCACTCGTACAAATAACATTATAAATAAACCTAATATTTACAAATATAATTAATTTGTATGTATGACATCTAGAATTTCGTAGAAATATTATGGCCGTCATTAGAATGACGCGTAATCACAACGTCCGTCATAACTTTAGGACTGTTTTTAGCTTTGTAAGATTCAGATTCGGAACTGTGTCTAATTCCATATGCGAAATATATTAAATATCCTAAAAAATTGATCTATATTAATAAAAAATATATGTACTGGATGCATAAATCATTGACACGCCACTCGATAGAATAGGATAGGTTGGGTTAGGTTAATTTTTTTTTTCAGATAAGGATGAGTCAGGTAGAGTGTCATGTCGATGATATAACCATCAAGTACAGAATTATATTTTGATTGATTAAAATAGTTTATGTTTACATACCTATAACCAACCACACAGTGAATCTTATCCAAGTCTGCATATCTAATTGAACCATTAAATAAAGATTCATGAATATGCTGACACATGGCAGTAAAGGAACAAATGGCACCTGAAAATAGTTTCATATTAAAATACAGAATGTTTAAATTGTTATAATTTATATAAGAAATTTTATACAAACTTTAAAAGATAAATCAGCATCTTGCATTGGCTGTCGTGCAATGATCAACCACAAAACAACTAAAAGTATTCCGAAGACAGCAACTGTGACAATCCAAGCATCACCATAAGCCCATACGAGAGACGCAGAAAATAATAATGCGATCACAACTGAAATTTTCAACAATCGCAAAATTTAATAGCATATTAAAAGATTACACGAATATTGCTCATAAATTTCACATACAGAATAAGAAAATGGAAAACTTGGTGATGTTTGAAGACAACGCATACGGTTCTTTGATTCCGTTCAAATTGAAGGTTTGCTTGAATATTGTCCAAGATGAAATCGAATTTTGATTCGATACATAATTTTCTTTATTTTGTTCCGCTATATTTTCTTCGTATCTGAAATTATTCATCAATTATTAATTTGACGAAAAAACACTATATTTCATTAAAAAATAAATCGTCACCTCAACACCAAGACGCTAATCGCTACGATTGTATATGCCATAAGTGTTCCTATAGACATCATATCGATAAGTTGATTCAAGTTGAACATGGATGACATAATGCCTGAAAAACGATCAAAAATGTATTTGATAAGCTAAAACTCCATATTTACAAATATTTGATGTGCAAAGTGAAAAACTGCAGAAGACATTTGTTTTGCTAATTCAATTATCGACTGTTCAAAAACAGGTATATTAAAAAACTCACAAATATCACAAAAACTAGTCAGATCTAACCTAACCCATCGAATTTCGTTTCGTTGACCAGACTATCGAAATCGTCACATTACATCGAATCTAATAATTATCGTTTTGGATACAAAAGAATTCATCAAATTACCCGACAACAGTCCAGATATGATGGTGGCCAGGATTGGAGTCATCGTCTTCGAATTGATCTTGGCCAAGGGTCTGAAAAGAACCCCATCGTTCCCCATAGCATACAAAACTCGTGGAAGAGGAAACATGGCACCGAGCAAACTTGTGCACAATGCGAAAATTGCTCCAATTGTGACGATCCATTTGATTACGTCCATTCCAGTTTGTTCGAAGACATAAGGAAACGGAGCGTCTTCATCCTGTATGCAAAACATATGACAATTTCATTTGAATGGAACTATTCAGGAATTGTACAGATAAATGATTCGATTGTTTAACCAAATGACGCATCAGGAAAATTCTTGTTCCGTTATAAATTTTCCAGGCAAATTTCTGTTCAAATATGAGTAAATCATAAATTGAGTAAATATTTTGAAATATACTCACTTGTAAATAATACGGCCACATCATAGTCAAAACAGTAGAAATGCTAAAGTACGATAAGAATATGATAGCCAACGAGAGCACTATGGACAGAGGGATGTTTCTTTTGGGATTTATAGCTTCTTCTCCTGTTGTAGCAACACAATCGAATCCAACGAATCCAAAGAAGCATTTTGCAGCTCCAGCCATCACACCGGATAGTCCAAAAGGCATAAAGCCTCCAGATCCAGCATTTGGACGATATTCTTCGGTTATGTTCTCTACGGATATGTTCCAGTTCGCAATGTCGGCTGAAAAAACGATTTTAATATCGAATCAAGTTGTGATGTAAAAAATATTCTTCACTCTTAAGATTAGTTAAAGATTCATTAATTATTTTCTTATCTATTGTTTCGAATTAGTTTAAGTGAATTCGATAGATGTCGATGAATATTTGCTATCATAATTTTGAATAATTGTAATGATGATATGTTCATAAAAATTTCAACGTTTCGTATTATAATTTTTCTAGATTAATTATTCATTTATCATCAGCATATTTTTCAGTGTTCATATGTTAATTTCATGTTCGCAGATATTTTTTTTTTGCAATTTTTCATGACGTACAAAGTACATAGATACATATTATACTAGAATATAGAACATTATTAAATCGAGCTTTGTTCAAACACGTCAAATGAAATATTATATGTGGGTTGATAAAATAAATACCTTTAGTAGACCCAGCTACGATCACAATTGCCACAGTTATTAAATTCAATGCAGTAAATACATTATTCATTCTTGTAGATTCTTTAACTCCAACTGCCAATAGAACTGCAAATAAAAAAATGAAATTTGAATAAAATTCATTATTTATGATTACAAATGTACGTATAAATATAATATGTAGACAGACCAGTAATGACGAGCACTAGGAAAAACGAGAAAAAATCTGGATATTCTGCCATGAAATCAATTTTCATTGGCATGTGCTCGATGAAGAATTTTTTCATAGAATTGTCAGTTAACGCATCTATATAATTGCTCATACCTTTTGCAACACCTGCCGTCCCTAAAATTATGACAAATCAAATATTTGAAATGTAAATAAACGAATATTCATCAAATTCAAGAAAATATACCTATGACATATTCCAAGATAAGATTCCATCCTATAGTAAACGCTATAAATTCTCCAACACTAACGTAACTATAAACATAAGCAGATCCTGCTTTAGGAACTCTAGAGGCAAATTCGGCATAGCAAAATCCTAAAATCAAAAAATATATATTTACATCTAGTCATGGAAACAAACTTCGAGTTCAATGAGAGCTAGAGGCATAATATGTTCGAAGAAAGGAAAATAAGCAAAATCACTAACCAGCGAAAGCTGAAGCAATCGCAGCCACCAGGAACGAAAGACAAACAGCAGGACCAGCAATAGTCTTGGCGACGGAACCTGCCAAAACGTATACTCCAAGTCCAAGAGTGCTGCCTACTCCAAGAGCGGTCAGATCGACGATGTTCAGCACCCTGGCCAGCTTGTTTTCAGACGTATCATTGTCGAGCGTCTTGCATCGCTTCAGCGCCTTCCAGAACGAGGATATCGTCATTTCGACGATAGTTCAGCAGCCTGCAACGATATGCTGGATAATTCCGAAAGTCGAGGAGAGTGCACTCGGTTGTGAGAATTGACCCAAATCTGTCATACGTCTCTCTGTGCAAAAGTGCTATTTTCACTTTCACTCATGTCATTGGAGATAGTCGAGGTTTGAAAATGTGTAAATGTTGCTGAAATTATCTGTCTCGTTGGATTTTTTCGATATGGGCTGATATATTTGCTCGTTTAGTAACGAAGTTTCTTATCTTTATGGAATTATAATAAAATTTTTATGGATCTGTCTCATTGTGGATTGACCGAGATTTTTTTCATTTCAGCATATTTGCAATTATTAAAAAGTATTACGAGTGTAAATTCCCAAATGGATAAATTATTGATGCTACGTTTAGCATATTTTCAATTGTTGCTTGCAATACACGAGTATCACAACGGAAGTCGTCACAATGGCGATAAAAAATTGATATCAGATGGAAATCAAACATCAATTATTAGTAAATATTAATGAAGAACCGCATCCGTATCCATGTGATCAGGAATATATAATAAGTTAATAGTCTTTTATAGTAATTACAGCTATAGTTTACTATTAAATATGTAGTTCAATGAGACAATGTTAAATGGAGGTGATTTGTGTGTTCCGGTGATATCTAGAAACAAAATAAATTCAAAAAAGATTTGACGAATTTCGTATTATATTCAATTGTATGTAAATACATACATTATGTATACAAAAAGGGTATTTGTTTACATATTTACATATTTATTGCAAATTTTGATTTTTTTCAGTTTTTTCCTCATTTAAGTTTTGCATTATAACGAAAAAATAAGATATTTTTTGTTATTTTTATAGCTTTATTTTTTATTTTGAGCATAAAATGACAATCCCAAGCATGAATTGAATTAAAATAATATAATACATCTTAGTTTTTGTAATATTAAATTTTCTTCTAACCAATTTTCTTTTTATCGCTATTATCTAATTCAAATTTCATATGAAACGTACAATTTATATAAACGCGTATAATAATGTTGATTAAAAAAATACTTTCGCGGAAAAATAATTGCGACACGCGCTTCTAAAGATATTGAACACAATCACTACTCGTCGGACAATCAATTATTGCATTTTCTCACGACAAGCAGTTATCAAACACACAAATATTTATACAATTGTTATTTTATCAGAACTTCGATTATATTCAACTGTTGAGTACTTACACGCGATTCGATCGAACAGAAGGAAGATTTGTATTTGAATTGCGAAAACTCCTTAGCCGAACAACCTTCCTCGGTCAGCGAACGACAGAGTTGTGATGAAAATTGGCATACGAGCTCGCCAAAGAAAAGTAGGTTTTCCTCAACTCGAACTCGTTTAGGAATTCCCAGATACTTTTTTTTTCTTCATAATTCTGTGCTAGTCTGACTGGAATTGTAACGTGCCAAACTGTTAAAGATACTTTAACCATTTAAGCGATTTTAACTTCATCCATGAAGTCAATCAAGTGTATATATATTTTACCAAATTAGTTGCTGTTATCTGGTATTTCTTAAGTTGGCTTTGTTATATTCGTGAGCCTCAACGATTGATGATGGAACAAACGTATTTTCAGAATTACGTAACTAAGGTAACAAAATTCAATAAACACATGAATTTCAAATTGAATCACTTTTAATTTAAAAAAATAAATGAGTTAATTATAGTATTACATTAAATCTTTGCAGTTTTTCATTTTTCTTCATAAAATAGCTTCAGGTTGAATTATAAAAAGGTTGTGAAATCATTTAACTTTAAGTGGAAAATCTGTAAATATATAGATTTCTCATTGATTCGGCAATATTGTTGAGTTTTGATTGCGATATTAATTTTTCCGTTTGGTATTAACAGAGGAAAATTAATTCGTAGTCACGTAGTCATGAAGTTACAGTATTTATTGGGAAATTCATAGTGACAAGTCTGTATGAAATAGCGATTATATTTAGATTTTACGATTGACTTGAAGGTAAATGACCGCGAATAGGTACAAGAACGCAAAAATGATTTCCCTTAAATTGCTATTTATTATAAAAACATATTAAATCCGAGTTTGAGCTCTACAACCGACCTTAACCTGACACAGTGATGTTGATCTCATATATATTGGCTGGTGGTCACAATTTTCTAAATATCATGGTCATTAAATTCGAATTATCGTTTGCGTACTAATTTAGGAGAATCTAGTCAAAGAGTTGTGGAAAAATTATGTACGACCAGTTTTAGTTACTTTTAAATTCGATTTTTCATTTTGGGGGATAAAAATTCAATTATTTTTAGATTTACTTCAAAATCAGTAGGTATACTTTTTTCAACACGGTTTGTTCAATCTCTAATTATAGTATTATTAAAAAATGTTTCAAAAATTTGACCTCGATACAAATAAACGAAGCAAAATATCGAAGAAGTTTACTAAAAAAACGATTAAAGATTAAAAGAATCATTATATATGTACGTAATTTAATCACGAGGAAATGATCGGATCTAAAATTCATCAAATTACAATAAACTGACAAGGCTATATACGCTTACATACACGTAAATCGGAAATCATTCAACCTTAACGAACAATTCGAAAATAAACATAACCAAATGGATGGATATGTTTGTAAACTAATTACCGATCACAATTATCAACAAATTACCTCAGAAATTTTCCATCGATAATATCCGTCATGTAACCAGTTTACGTTTTTTGTCAATGAGAACTTACACGCATGTCAAAAAAACAATTCGCAAAAAATATCGTGTAATGAATTGCGACCTCACCCATGGCTGTGGTGATTCGATTCTTTTCACTGTTGGGCTATTCGCATTGAACTGTTAGGAAATGAATATCGAATCTAACTATTTGTGTATAGTCGGATTCGTAAATTGAGTTAAATAATAAAGTAAAGTCTATTGTCATTTGCAACGTTCGGTGTGTCGAATTTTCAGCGGTGTTCATAAAAATCATTTTCAGTACAAAAGTTTTTCACGCAGTTTCTGCTTAGCGGAAAATTTGTCGGAAAAAACTATTATGATAATGACTGATTGTCTTTTGACAGTTTTGGCATTGAAGTTGCGTTAACTGGTCTATTTATTAATAATGATAATCATTCGAATATTACACGGTTTTACGAACTTTTTCACAACGAAACACTTCCTAAACTGAAAATTTTAACGAAACTCTTAAATTTTACAAAAATCTAGTTTCATCGCATTTAAGAAGCGGTATTAGATCAATTCATAACTTGCATATAATGCAAAAGAGATTATTACAAAATGTATCGAATAAAAAAAAACTGGATTCATCATCTTTTTTCTTGATCATTGCAAGTTTTTTTTAACTATTAGACATTCTAGAGTCGTTCAATCAATTCTTAAAACAACGCTGATTTACAGAGGATCAACTATTTATTTATTTATATCGATCTTTTTGAATCTCATTTTTCCTTGGTACAATGAATTCGAATTCATTACGCGTAAAAGTGTAGTGAAGCCAAGGTAAACTACGTTTGCAAAAGTACACAAAGCGCATTCAATACAGGTAATACAAAAAGAATCAGGGAAAACCGCGAAATCACTTCGAAAAATTCAATCAACATTGAAAATTTTAAATTAGCAACCCATTTGAGGATTTATTAGTCATTTCAAACAATTTTAGTAACGCATAAAATATGATAATACATATTGAGTGGTGCATTGGTGATGTTTTTATGCAATACATATTTTTATCGCACTTTATAAATAGTTATGAAAACTAGTAAATTGTACGACAATACCGGTTCATAATAGAAGAATGTTTTATTATTTTATCGCACTTTGACAATGAGTAGGTATACCACTTATCACAGTAATACAGAAACGCAACGTGTCCTTAATAATAGTAGCAAATTGCGCGAAAAATATAGGTACTCATTTTTCTTCATTTCTTTCCGTCAAAAAAATGCATTTACAATTCACGAATTTGTGAAAATACAAAAGTTTATCGACTCTCGATTATTTTTTCAGTAAACCATCATTCGTACCCAATTCATATATCACCGCAAACAAATCACGATCGGAAGCATAGTACGAAATTCAATACACGTTCAGGAATGTGAGTGAAAGTTCCGCAGATTTTTTTAACAACATATAGAACATTCTCGTAACAATATACAACAATAATATTTATACAAATTAGAAAATCACCTCTTTCTGAGCGGAGAAAACTCAACAAGGCTTCGATCCTCGACTCAAAAATTCGAACGGTGAAAACTCAAAGTTTCAACTTCGAGTTTCACACTTATCGAATTATTATAATAATATATATGATGATGATGATGATGATGATGGAGACACGAGCGTCGTCAGGTGAGGTTCGCGTGCTACTGATGAACAGGTGATCGCAGATACTTGAAAATCATTTATACCAGCGTTCAAAGAGACTCGTGTGAGTGGTGTGCGATTGTTTGAGGCTTTTATGGTGAATATGTTTATGATAAAATATTATATGTGTGTCGAGCTGGTGTTTTGGATTCGAGGAGTTGCACGAAGACGACAGTTGTACGGTTGTTGTTATCGAAGTGCTAATTTTGTAATGGGCGGTCGTTAACGGTTGCAAATTATATACAGTTGTGAAGTTATTATAATAGATCAGGTGTATTTATATTTTGATTTCATGTTTCTGAATGAGTATGATTAGCTTAAGTCGGTTACGTTTAAGTTTCTTTTCGAATATCTGGGTGATTGAGGGATGAAATATCCATACATTATGTACAGTAACGACTCATTTTCAGTATGTATTATATTATGCATATTTGCAACTTCTTCTAATTTATTGTTGATTTTATCCAATAGGTTTGTTTGTTAAAATATCATATTTCAGAATAAGTATGATTTTTTGTATCAATCGTATGTACTTAAATTTATTTTCAAACAAGTATTAGTCAAAGGATAAGACAGTGCACTTGAGATGAATTTTTAAATAAACTTGTTTTATTACAAAATTTACAATATCTTGAAGGAATGTATTAACTGAAAAATGTAGGTTCAAATTTTAACATTTCATGATTAGAAGTTCAGTAAGATTTGTTTCTGATCGTAATAAAATGAATGTATGTTTTGAAAATTCTTAATGATACATACATATAAATATAACATTTACAATGCATATATAATAATTTACATACTTATGAGAAAAGAATGATTTCCAATGAAATATATAATAAGCCCACATCTTTTTAAAACTGTGTTAAGGCCATAATATGAAATTTTATTCATTTGGATTGAAAATTTGCAGTTAATAAATTTTACATTGCTAATAAAATGTATGTTGTGCAAATTGATCTCTGAAATATGTGTATTGATGGTTTATGTATATTTGAGTTCCAGAAAAATGCATATAATTACATATAATTAAAAATAAGAAATTTCATAAATAATTTATTTATCTATATTTTTCACTAGAAATAGTGCAGAATTCATAACATTTAAAAGAAAAAGTAACAAAGTAATTTTTATATGGAAAAAAAATTATACACAATTGATAAATGATTTATCAAGGTTAAGTGAAATATTTTATTAATCGGCACCAGAGAAAAATTTTGAAAGAAAATCTGTTGGTTTTGGCTCTACTGTTTCTTTCCAATACGCCATTAAATGTCCTTTTTGTTTCCAGATATTCACAGTTTCTTTCAATTCCATTTGACCCTAAAATCAAATCAGTAAAATTTTATAAATTATATGTAAATAAAAACATTAAAAAATAAAGTTAGAAAAATACCTTAATTACGAGCAAATCGATAACCCTGATATCTCGAACATCAGCATTTTTCATGAACATTTCACGGAGTTTATCTTGACACTGTAATTCGTTTTTCGGGATGTCATAATCTCGAACTGCAAACAAAAATAGTAATAAAACAGATCAACATAGAATTTTAGGTGTCCTAGTAATCCAGTATTATTAGTAGTTTAAAGCCTTGTTTCTCTGTATTCTGAACGGACCGTCGAGACATTTTATAATCATTTGAGGTGGGTGGTGGACTGAATTAGGCCAATGTCGTAAGCAAAATGTGAAAGTACAGAAAAATTGACAAGTTGATATTTAAAATTTCTGATTTTCGTTATTTTTTTACAGTTGTAATTATGATGAATTAATAATTTATTTATTGATTATTTTTTTGACAGAATATAGACTAAAAGTAAAATAACAGCCCGAACATCTAAGGAAAGACACGAATAAAGTCATCTCATATTTAACGACTAAATTTCACAATGGGCAAAAGTGACTTTTTTATCGAAATTAATTTAAGTACAGAAAATGGTTCTGTATCATATGTAGAACCATTTTCTGTACTTAACTCGATATCGATAAAAAAAAGGTCACTCGTGTCCTATGTGAATTTCAGTCGTCATTTGTATATTTGGTTTAGCTTGTAGTAAATCTGGTAGTAAGTAATGAATCGTTATATCAATGACTAAAAATGTAACTCAATCAAATCTAACCAATTTTAACCTAACATAATCAGTCAAGCGCAGTCCAGTCGACTTAACAATTCAGTATCAACCTAGCAATTCACAATCAATACAAGAATATAGTGGCTGACCTTTACCACAATCAACAACAGCAACATAACCTCAAACTACAAACACAACAAACGCCCGAAGAAAAGTAGAAAGAATCCCAAAAGACCCAGATACAAATTGAAAACACAAAAAAGACTGAGATGGGCGCGAGAGAAAGCGTCGAAGGCGCAAAACTAGGAATCAATGTGATGACATAAGCACTGACCGATGATGGGGATCTGCCTGTACCAGGCCTTGTAGAGGCTGATGACGCGCCTGCGAGCCTCCGCCGGCTCCGTGGACAGCACCGGCTTCACAAGGCGCTGCGCCACGTTCGACATCCTGGCTGATTTCTGACCCCAACTTCCGATTCACGAAGAGAAAAACGGATCGGACTTGCAATCCGAACTTGACAGTTTGACAGCTGCCCAGGCGTTCGCGATTCGCTACGAGTCGGGGAATCGCGAACGCTTCGGAACGAAACGGGGGAGTCGCGAACGCTCGGGAATTTGCTTTTAATTGGGAATTTTTAAAATTCACAAATTGGGAATTTGAATCATTGTCGATAACATAATTTGAAATTAATAGATCTAGGCGAAAAATTATGATCATATGATAGTACGACATATTTTTAAAAGATGGCAGTTTCGAATTAAATAATTGTTTTAATACAGGCAAAGAGTTTTGATTCGAGGGCAGATCTTTTTATTAACCGTAACTCAATAATATATTACAATTAGAGTTTTTTTTCTATTGTGAGTAATGACAAGGCGTGTTCGCGTACTCACAGAAAAAAAAATTTTCGAACTGCAATACATATTCTCAAAAATAAAAATCAACAATCATCGATAAAATACAAATAAAAATACCAAATAAAATCTAATAAAAAAAATCAATCAATATTATCATTGTTATTTTCAACAATTGCTAAAATTTATATTTAAATCGCAATAAAATTTCGCGATAAAAAAAATTCATAGATGTCGCTGTATATTTCAAAAATAGACTAGCGTCGAGTGGTGCGATGTTTTCAAATAGTGAGAGCGGCAACAGCAAAGCATACTTACCTGGCGTAGGGGATACCGTGATCAAGAAGGCGGTTCCCCCAGGGCGAGGCTCTTCCATTGCACTACGGTTGGGCTGACCCTTGCGATTACCCCTAATGCGGGTAACTCGGACGCGTAATTTTTGATAGCCGGGACTGCGTACGCGCTGTCCCGACCCTTAAACATTCACATTGTTAATTTAATCTTAAACTACCTAATTACATTGATTAGATGTTCTTTAATTAATGGACGTTCTTATTGTTTTTAGAGTTTGATTTGACAACTCGCGAACTGCGGTATCGTGAAATATTTGTTTTTTCTCGAGTCGAACTCAATTCAATTTCATGGGAAAAAAGTAATAATATTCGGAATGAAATAAATTTCGTTCGTACGGATTTGCTCCAGTCACTGAATTCAATTTGTATGGTTTTTATGATAATTTTTTTCAGAATTGTAAATTGCCTAGCTCAGGTGGATTTCTTGAAATTGTCTGCCGTTTCCAAGAAGTCAACTAACTCGAGGGTTAAAAGAGTGAAAAAATCATCCCTAATGGAACAGATATTAATTTATTTCTTAAAATTGGCATGTGTATGAAGTAATTTTGTACCTATCATTAAATTAACAGTCCCAATATACGATGTTTTTTTTATTATCATTTAAGATATTATTCTTTAAAGAAAACCGTTTTTTTTTAAATCATATTTTTTATTGAATAAAAATTTTCGAAATTATGTTATTCATATTTAAACGCACATTCCAATTTCAAGTAAGCACCTACTTATATGTATGTAATTACATAGAATACAAAAGTGATTAATTACATTTATGATATTACATATTGTTCTGAAATTCGAATGCATGAGTTGCATTGCATAATTAAGCTAATACACTGGTAACATAATTCATCGCATGAAACATTGCATGCTACATTTTCCAGTATAAAAATGCGAAAGAAAATGCAGCTTATACTCAATTACAAATTATCTTCATTGAAATAGGATCGAGAGCTTAAAAATTTTCCGAAATGGAAATCATCGATCATTCATCGAAAAGAAACTGTACCGAAAATGACAATAACGAAAAATTGCAAAGCAAGAGGCAGTTTTGTTTAAGCAATTTCGAAGAATTCTCATCCAGCACCAGTCTTCACGGTTTTCAGTACTTGGGCGGAAACAAGAGAAATTTTTGCGAAAGGTTAGTTCAACTTACAAAATTATATGAAATTTTAATAGATATAAAATAATATCATATGATCTCTAAGAACATGGTGGTTGATAATGATAACGTTGAGCGTTATAATGTGCGGGTGTTTCATACAAAAAACTTGGAACAAATGGAACGATACTCCTGTAATCGTATCTTTTGCTGAAACCACTACTCCTATTTGGCAAGTAAGTGCTATTTTTGATTGATTTATTTTATAGCTTCTATACAAAGGAATGAATTCATTTTAATGAATCCCATTCAATTATTGTCGTCGCCACCGGGTAATTAATTAATGTAACCAAGGAACATAAAAAAGTACAAATCTTTAAATAATAAGAAAAAGCAAAATCAGTCTACAAAGTTTCACATCTAATGATGTGAAATTAATGTTTTGCTGCATAATATGTATTTGTTTCACTATTTCTATTATTAAATTAATATATGTAGATACCTTTTCCTGCTATCACCGTGTGCCCGACTACTAAAATAATCAAAACGAAATTTGATGTTATCGCTAAGAATAACGATATGGAACGCAATTGGAGAAATTTAACTGAAACAGAGTAATTCATAATTGTAATATTATATATTATACCATTTTATGTATCACATATTATTATATATTTCAATGGGTTTTATAGTGTTTTCGAGATGGAAGCCATACAACAAGTTTGTCCTTTAGGAATACACGAAAATGATTACATTGATGAATCATATATTAACTTCCTTAAAAATGTAAATACTATTACATTTATAACATTACTTCTGAAATGAATCACAATGTAAAATCTAAAAAAATATATTTTAGTTGTCAGAAGTGTATACGGAAATAACTGAATGGAAAGGTCAGGAAATTTTTCGAGAGGAATCTTGGGTGCCAATAACTACTGATAATGGATTCTGCAAAACATTTAATGGCTTAGATTCTACAGAAATTTTTAAAAATATAACGTAAATGAAAAAAAATATGAGGTTCACCTACACTGCAAATTTTCAAAAGGAAATCATATTTTAGACCACATTTCGATGAATATGATATTGAAAAAAGATTTCTAACAGATGGATGGAGTTTGGAAAATGGATATCCTAAAAATTTATTAACAGGTGAAACATATCCAAGAAGGTGTTCGGTAGGTTTATTATGATAATATATGTAGTTGTTAACAATTTTTCAATTAAACTTTGAAATCAATTCTGAATACATTAGAGCTCCATGATCGATGGAGGATTTCGAGTCATATTATTCATGTACGAAAAAGAAATTAACTACAGATGCAGTGGAACAGAAAAAGGATATAAGGTTGTACCGACTCTAACAGAATATATTGTGTCAACATTTTTTTCAAGTTCAATAAAATTTGTACTTATTAATGAACATTTATTGTTGTTAAATATTATTAAATTTTACAGATCACTCTTCATTCGCCTTCAGACTTTCCGATGACGACTCATGAATATTTTATAGCACCTGGAAATCAAGAAATAATGATATCTGTGAAACCTAAGATAATCACAACTTCACCAGGATTAGCTAATTATGACCCCGAAAGGTTAATTATAAAATGAACTTAAATATTTTTTATTCAAGGATTTTTTTAAGATTTTAATTTCAGACGGAAATGTTTCATGTCTAAAGAAAGAACATTAAAATATTTCAATATTTACACAATGAGAAATTGTGAATGGGAATGTCTATCGAATTACACTTTTCAAGTTTGCGGTTGTGTTAGATACTGGATGCCTCGTATATTTTGTTTCAGTTTTTATATTCGACAATTAATTTTAAAAATAATTTTAAAAGTAATAGGTAACTCAATTTATATTACAGGCGAACGTAGTACTCCTATTTGTGGGTATAAAAATATCGATTGCACTACAGATGCCAGCCGTATTTTCACAAATCTTTTCAATATAAACTATACATCTTCATTTCAAGGAATTAAATGCTGTTTTTAAACATTTCAGTTGCTATGCAGGAACTCGGGATGAAATATGAATATGCTAAATCAATCGGAGATACTGAAAGTATGAAAAGCTTAGGAGACACAATTCATCAATGTAACTGTATGCCATTGTGCACTTCTTTGACATACGATGTTGAAATTACTCAGAGTCCGCAAAATTATTCCTCGGCGCTCAATAACATAGGAGAACCCGATCCGGATATAGATGGGTACTTTTGACTTTGTCATTTAATATTTTTCGATTGTAAATAATCGATTTCGTCTTTTCAGAACGTATGTGACGACACTGAGAATTTTTTTCAAGGAATCACAGTTCATCACTTCAAAAAGATCTGAATTGTTCGGAATAACCGACTTTTTGGGAAATTGTGGAGGAATTTTGGGGCTTTTCTTAGGATTTTCACTCTTGAGTCTTGTAGAAATCGTATATTTCTTGACCATCAGGTAAATATTGGAAATGACGAATGAAAAAATTCTTTCTAATTAAATTTTACAATTGTGTTAATTTCAAAATTTTAGACCAGTCTGTAATTTGAGAAAAAAATAATCAATTTTATGATAAAAAAAGAATATGTATTGTCTAATTGTCGTTATCTATGTGCAATATGTGTGAAATTTTTCGTCAATTGAAAAATATTTTGTTATCATCGATAGATGTCCAAAAAATATATCGAAATATAAACGAATTCTGCTTGTTTTGCATGTTATTCGTTGATATTGTGAACCAATAAAAGTGATCAAAAATTGAAGAAATTATTTTCAAGATATTTAACTGTTAAACTGTATAAATTCATAAGAATTTCAAAAATAATCATTCATAGGTAATTAATGTTAGCATTTTACATATATAATTTATGTTGCTTGATTAAAAGTTGACATCATACACAGTTAATTAATTTTCAAGATTGATATCAAGTACCCGCTTCTTATAATTACCATCGATATATTTGAAAATTACAAACATTAAAAAGTTTGGATCTCTTCTAATTATGTGAATGTTATTATATTAGGCTAACAAAATTAATTGTTGTCATATCTTAACTTTTTCCTGTGAAAAAAAGCTTTTTGATGCTGAAATAAAGTAAAAGACGATAAATTTGAAGTTTATGTATTTCCATCTGAAATTCGTTCCCATATTCGAATATTAGGGTAAAAATACAAAAAGATAAATGCATTCTACATAACCAGTATTTAACTGCTAAAAAACTATAAAACTAAACATACTTTTTTTAGAACTATAAAATTGAATCGACTGGTTTTCCATACACCTCACTTGACGATGAGATCACCGAAAATATAAACGAATCGCCGACTCTCATCAAACATATATTTGTAAGTAATATACAATGAAAATAATTTAAATGTACATAAATTCTAAATAATATAAATTATACTTATTGTAACTATGAGAATGACACGAAGATGAATATTTACAAACGATTTTTTTTCTTCGATTGTTTAAATTATATGAATTATGTATAAAAAAATATTGCAAAGAATTATTTAATATTCAAATTATATAGTTACATTAAATTTGATTGAATCATTGTTCAGAGTATTAGAATGATAATCATATTTATTGTGATGTACCCGTGTATAACTTCGTTTATATAATTACATTAATTCATTAATTTTGTTCATTGGTGAAACACTGATTTAGAAAAATCATAAAACGTACAAAAGTGGCTCGTTATTTTTTACTCACTATATAAAAGACGAACCAAAATAGAAAATTTCTTCAGTTTCAATTTGTATTCGACACGCGATGGAGCTTCTCAATCGTTCGTCGAAAAAAAGCGAAGCAAAAAATGACATTTACGATGATAACGATAAAGCAGATAAACCACTAAACAAGAAACAGTTTTGTTTAGAAAATTTTGAAGAATTCTCATCTTGCACCAGTCTTCACGGTTTTCAATACTTGAGCAAAAGATCTTTTTGCGAAAGGTGAGTTTTGTCTGAATAATGATACGATATTTAAATATGAATTAATGTAATGTGAACTCTAAGATCATGGTGGTTGATAATGATAACTATGAGCGTTGTAATGTGCGGTTGTTTCATACAAAAAACTTGGACAAAATGGAACGAAACTCCCGTAATTGTATCGTTCGCTGAAACTGCTACTCCAATTTGGCAAGTGAGTGTTGTTTGTGTTTAGAATAATTTAAATTATTGATTACATGTGTAGCTATTTGTTATAGATTCCGTTTCCTGCTATCACCGTGTGTCCTACTACCAGAATTATCAAAACTAGATATAATGTTTCTGCTATACTTGCTGATATAAGAAAGAAGAATTGGGAAAACCTCACTGAACAAGAGTAATGAAAAATTTTGAAATTTGCGATTTTTTTTCTTTTTTTTTATAATTTTATGGATTTTAAAGGTTTTTCGAGGCAGAAGCAATACAACAATTCTGTCCTTTGGGAAGATATTTGAATGATTTCGTCAACGAATCTCACGTCAACTTTCTCAGAAATGTGAATTTTACTATTAAATGAATTTCATTGTTCTGAGATGAATTTCAGTTGAATTTTAAAATGAAATACAATTTTAGTTATCGGAATTATATACGGATGTACTTGTATGGAAAGGACATGAACTTCACAGAGTAAACTCTTGGGTACCGATAACAACCGATAATGGATTCTGCAAGACATTCAATGGCTTAGATTCAACAGAAATTTTCAAAAATATAACGTAAAAGAATAGAATAATACGTATACGAACCATTTATATTGTAAATTTTCACGAAAAAAACATATTTTAGACCACATTTCGATGAATATGACATTGAAAAGAGATTTCTGTCAAATGGGTGGACTTTGGAAAATGGATATCCTAGAAATTTAACTGGTGATACTTATCCAAGAAGAACATCGGTAGGCTTATCAAATTAATAAGGAAGTTTTTTTTTATTTGGTTTCAAAAATTCATCTAAATTTCAGAGTTCAATGATAGAAGGTGGATTTCGAGGCACCTTAGTCATGTTCGAAAATGAAATTAATTATATGTGCAGCTTTACAGAAAAAGGATTTAAGGTTTTTATAACGGATTTAAAATCATTTTCGCATAAAAAGATTTGAAATATGTATTTAATTATTGTAAAATGATATACATACATATGTATGTTACGGTAAAAGAGATAAATCAGGATTGTTCAAAATCAGAATGGGTGAAAATCAATAAAAATCGAGTTAATGTGATTGATTTTCAAGAAATTATCAGATTCACCAAATTTATTGACCACTGTACGTGATTATGAGCAATTGTTGTATTAATTACATTTATACCAAAACTTTCGTTATTCGATTAACTTATACAATATGTGCATATGTGCATTCGTTTATAATTCACGAAAATATTATAGGTTACCATCCATTCTCCTTCGGATTTTCCGATGACTTCTCATGAATATTTTTTAGCGCCTGTCGATCAAGAAATATTAATTTCTGTCAAACCTAACATAATCACAACTTCACCAGGATTAGCTAGTTATGATCCAGAAAGGTTGATACGAAATTATGTAGATAATCTTCATTGTTCACATTTTCTAAAATTTCGAAAATTTCAGACGAAAATGCTATATGCCCGAAGAAAAGACATTGAAATATTTTAAAATTTACTCTGTGAGGAATTGTGAATGGGAATGTCTGTCGAATTACACCTTTCAAGTTTGCGGTTGTGTTAGATACTGGATGCCTCGTAAATTCCATTATAGTTTTCACAGTTAATAATTTATTTTTTATTATTTCATTTATCAAATAAACCAATTAATATTACAGGTGAACGTGATATGCCAATATGTGCATTTAATAAAGTGGGATGCACCATGAACGCTAGCAGTACTTTTAGAAATTTATGCAATTTATGATACACTTAATTGTTTTGAGGTATTTAATGTTATTTCGGAATTTGCAGTCGATTTACAAGAACTCGGGATGAAATATGAATACGCGAAATCTATAGGAGACACTGATGGTATTGAAAATTTAGGAGAAATAGTCAATCAGTGCAATTGTATGCCGTCTTGTACTTCTTTAGGTTATGATGTTGAGATTACTCAGAATCCACAAAATTTGAACTCGGCACTCGAAGGCATGGGAGAATCTGATCCAAGTCTAAATGGGTACTATTTGATCAAATCAATTTATATTTTTCAATTGTAGGTAATCAATTTTATCCTTTCAGACTTTATATGACGACATTGAAAATTTTCTTCAAAGAATCGCAGTTCATAACTTCTAAAAGATCTGAGCTTTTCGGCATCACTGATTTTTTGGGAAATTGCGGCGGAATTTTGGGATTGTTTTTGGGATTTTCGCTTTTAAGTCTCGTGGAAATTGTATATTTCTTGACTATCAGGTAAATTTTAAAAACGGCAATTTGAAATATTGATTGAATTTTTATTTTAGTAATTTATTTATATAATTTTAGACCTGCCTGCAATTTGAGGGAAAATCGATTAATTCAATGAAAAATGTCGTTTAAAATTACAATGTCGTGCATGAGGGTTGTTGTAACATAGATTTTTATCGATTCACTATCAAATCTTAAATCAAACAGTTTTACGAAAATGAAGTATAAAATTCACAATTTTTAAGGGAAAAAAGTTTTGTATAAAAGTACAGTCAACCTTCTATGTATATTCTGAAGATGAGAATTTTCAAATGAGTCACATTCAATCACATTTATAACTTTAATAGATCAAGTAAATTATTACGAAAACTTATTGAATAGTGTATGCTGTGCATGAATAACTTTTCCTAAATAAATCTCGAAACACTGAATACTATTTTGATACTAATTTATAATGTTGAAAAAAATTGGATATTTGTCAAGTGATTGATCTGAGTGAAGAAAAAGCTTCTTCAAAGCTTTACATAAAATTTAATAGTTTCACGCATTTTCATAATTTATCACCATTTTCTCTTTTCGTATATAATCATAATTTTTATATTTAAGAACTCATTTTCGGCTATTTTCGCTGAATAGATTTTGCATTTACTATAATGCCAATATTTTGCTTTTTATTCAGTTCAAATCAGTATGTGTGTACATTTATTTTTGAATTTATGTCTCGGTTCTTTTAGTTGAAATACGTTCCATAAAACGAAAATAAAAATCGAGCATTTTTAACGAGATTTGTGGATTATTACCAGTGAAAAATATGTAGTTATGGTCGATTGGTATGTAAGAAAAAATTCGCATCATTCAGTAAAACCATAAAAAGAAAGTTTTCTTACTGTAAATATATTTGTAATTTAAAGAATCGATCAAAAAAAAAATATCTCGCTAGAATGTTAGTTATGATGCTCTAATTTTTCATCATGTTTCTCTTTCGAGATTAATTTATAAGTTTTTTTTATATGAAAAAGAGTTATGTGACATTTGCTTTTTTATTAAAAATCATAACAATTGTATCGAATATATTTTTTGCTAAGATTTATATGTATATACCTATGATACGTATTTCTCTTTTTTTTATTCATATTTACATATTTTACATTCTTTCCCATTAAATTTGGCACATAATTAATAATACGATGTATTTTGACATTTTCGAAGCACTTCTAAAGGAAAATATAATGTGTTTTTTGAATAATTTATTTAACATGAATATAAAATTTAATTTAATACATCAAATTTGTATGTAAGTAATTCTCTTGAGATTATTCCAATTATGAAATGTCGCGCATAATTCAATACTCCAAATGAAGTCATCGCAATTATTCAATTGAAGTTCACATTACTTTATTGTACACTTACGTATATTTGACTGGTAAAAACATAATTTATCTATGTCATTCACTTTATTGGTGTGAAACGACAATTTACAATTTCTAGAAAATTAATAGCTTTGTGCTTGGTAATTATTCTGGAGCACGAAACTGTAAAAACTGTATTATATAATTCCCGATATATGTAAATGTAATAATTTCAAGATACACCTAATTGTTGACATTCATCGATCATCCTGATTAAGAATGTTTCGGATAAAACATATTTCATTTTGTTTTCAGTCGAACTTTTTTAATTTACATCTGTTCCTTATATGTTGACTGTGGAAAAGATTTGTTAATTTAATTTGTGGAAAAAAATACTTGATTTAGGAACATGCAAATATTTGGTACAGATGTGATCACTAATATATTTTTTTTATATATATACATATATTATAGTGAAATATCAAGCATGCTTTAAAAATGATGCATTATGTAATATTTTTTCATTTTATAATTTTAACAAAAAGACACTGATTGAAAATATACGTATAGTACATATTTTTACAACCCTAATCGTAATTCATAGAGCGATATGAACATTTTTATGATCGACTCGCAAAAGTTCAAAAACTTGATAAAAATAGATCTGAATTACTGTCGAAAATCTATATTTCATGTTAAAAAATTAGTACACTTTACTCATAAACATTGAAAATTTAAACACAGCTGAAAATATTCTATTTGGGTATGAAATGAAATTTTCATATTTTAAAGTCAATATTGATGCAGAGAATAGGAAATTGTAGAATATGACCATCTTTTTGTAATTACGAACAAAATAGATTCTGACAAACACTGACTGAATAGTAATTTGACCACTTCATTGCAAATTCGGTCCACATTCGGCAGGTTCTGAAAATATTCGGATTACTCATAAGATATCTTAGTACTATGACGTGATAATTCACATTTCATTTGGCAACGAACGAAAAAATATCGATTGACAGTAAACATTGAAAAATTCTTACACATTAAGTCCAAATGTATATTTGGGGGAAAATGTTGCGTATTTTTGTGTATCTTATGTAAAATCTGTTGAGCATTGTGTGACCGAATGCCAATTTTTCAAAATTCACCACTAAATTATGCCATTAGCTAAATTAGATTTCATTGGGGTTTGTTCTATAAGTAAATTATGGTTAGAAAATGTTTGAAGCGACTGTATAGTTTATTATATTTTTAATTTTTATTCAAAAATTGTATTGAATTTTAAAATTAGTTAGGTCACGCATATATGAAAGTAATTTGAAGCGAAAGTAAGTAATTTCAGTTGTAATTTTTCAACAAACATTCTGTATCGACTCTACCCCCTACCCTTACCTCTTCCCCCCGATATGAAATTTTTCAAATTTCCCTTCGATTTCCCATATTAATAAAGCTAATTATGGTCACCGTACCAATATTAGTAAAATCGATTTTACAACACTTTCTCAGTTCGAATCGGACTTCGAAGCAAGATGGATCCGACAGAATCGTCCTCTCTGAACGATCAGCTGGAGAAATCCGACACGAAGATCAAAATACCTAAGAGGAAAAAATCGAAGAAGGACAAGATCGTCAAGTCGTGCAGCTCTAACTTCGACGAATATTCCTCGTGCACTAGTATTCATGGAATTCAATATTTGGGTGCCAACAAAAAGACTCCATTTGAGAGGTTTAACAATGCCATCGATCTGAATATTCGAATATTTTTCAGATATTGAAGTTCGAAGGAAGCAAGAGAAGTTTTGAAAAGGCGTTTGCTTCAAATTCTTGTTAATTTTTCATATGAAATATTTTTTTTACGTTTAAAATTAAAGAGTGTTTAAACATTTAAATTTCTGAATATGTTTAAAAGTATAATAAAATACTCGATTTCAACAGTTTGCGTATAGAATATTCCATTTTTTTATATTTTTACAGCAAGTATTCGTTTGAAAATGATTCGAACATTGCTCCAAATTGGAAATTTTTGTTATAAAAAAAGGCTTTGTTTTACAGAATTTCACTTAGTTTGATTTATTGTGTTGTTCGAAAGGTTTTGGTGGCTTGTTATGATCGTCATAAGCATAACAGTTTGCAGTATTTTCATAAGAAAATTGTGGGTCAAATGGGTTGAAACTCCTGTAATCGTGACTTTTGCTGAGACTGCAACTCCGATTTGGCAGGTATTTTTTTTTCATAAAGTCAAAATATATTTTTATTTAAATATTTCGATTTTTTTATATTTTTAATGTTTAAGATACCATTTCCTGCTGTTACTATTTGCCCGAAGAATCGAATATCACAATCTAAGTTTAATTTCACCGCAAAAGCTATAGAGTTTCGTCAGAAAAATTGGACGGATTTCACCAAAGAAGAGTAAGAATAATGTTAATTTCTATAGGTATATAAAATTATTATAGTGTTCAGTAGAAGTACGTGTTTATAGTTTTACATGACTTAAGTAAATAATTTATCATTTGAGTACATATGATAAATTGAAATTCGATTAGAAATAAAATTTGTTGTTTTTGAAGAATTGCAACACATCTGCATCGTACAAAAGAATGAATAGAACATCGTCGCATTCTAAATTCTAAGGTCATTTTTTACCGGAATTTGAAAAAAGAGAGAAATTATCAACCTTATTATATATTTAATTAAAGCTTAAATTTCCATGAAAATTTTGAAAAAAATCTTACAACCAGTAAAGCGACCTTGAAAATCACAAGATGGCCAAAATAGATGGATATTTTTATTCGTACAATGTTTAAGTCAAGTTGTGAAAAAATTGAACCAGACTGTTGATCACTATGATATAATTTATTATCAATAATGATATTTATAGCTCAATCTCGATGATTACTCAAAAATTGTTGTTATTTGAATATTTAGGCAATTAGAATACAGAGCTGTAGGTCAAGTATGCAAGATTCTAAAATTACAAAATGACGATTTCGCAGAACAAGAAGTATTCGATAAACTCGAAAGCGTATGTACGATTCATATTTAAATGAGAATAACGTCAATCACAATAATAATGTTTCGATATTTTTCATTAACACGTTAATTTCAATCGAATTTTCAGTTTGCACCAGACATGAGTGAAGATTTCGACTGTTCATGGAAAAGAAATAAGACACACTGTAATAAAGTAATGGTTCCGAGAACCACTGACAAAGGTTTATGTTACACATTCAACGGACTGGATTCAACTGAGATATTCAGAGAAAATACGTAAATTTGCATATATTGTCGAATATCATAAAATTCATTCGGATTTGTGATGACAATATAACTTTTTGAAGGTATCAATATACCGAATATGAGGATAACGATAGAAGATTTTCTGAAGGATGGACATTAGAGAATGGATATCCTGTTGATGCATCCCCATTTAAAACTTATCCTAGAAGAATAGCTGTAAGTAAATCGAATACCAATAATTCGATCAACATAAAAATAATCAAGACTTTTTCACAAAAATTTATGTACATATGTATAAACATTTTTTTAGACTCCTGCTGTTTCGGCAGGCTTCACTGTTCAAATAATTTCATCAGTGAGTGATCATAATATATTTTGCTCCGGACCAGATGCAGGATATAGGGTGAATATTTCATCAAAATTTTTGATTCTAGATGATTTTCTACGATCTTTTCAAAGTCAAAATTATCTTAAACCAACCGACTCACACTATTAATGACATTCTGAATTGGTCAAATTTTTCAACAGATTTCACTCCATTCTCCAACTGACTATCCAAGACTGGTTCAAGAATATTTCATAGCACCGTTCAAGCAAGAATTGATGGTTTCGATCAAACCATCCATGATATCTACTTCTCCGGCATTAGCTGAATATGAACCTGTCAGGTAGTGTACAGATATATCTATTATATTTCAATCGGGTTTGATTACAATTTACAAATCTTCAGGAGAAAATGTTACATGGGAGATGAAAAGATGCTGAAATATTTCAAAATATACTCTTTGAAAAATTGCGAATGGGAATGCCTTACAAATTATACAATGAATGTTTGCGGTTGTGTTGGTTATTGGATGCCACGTAATTATAATCTTAATTCAAATATATTTAATCATGATAAATTTCAAATTATTCAATTATTTTTTCATAGGTGAGAAATGGATGCCTTTATGTTCTACTGGGAAAATACAATGCATGAAAAATGCTCGATGTAAGTTACACTTAAACAGTGAAGCCTCGAACACTTAATTTGTAATAAACAATTCGAAGGTTCGAGGTTAAAGTAATAAAATTTGTTCTACATTTAAATCTTTAATACACATTTTTCAATAAAAAACAAACAATTGATTTCAATTAGATGAGCTAGAAGAATTGGAAATGAAATACGAATATGCCAAAGCTACTGGAAACAAAGAAGAACTGGAAAAAATTAATGTATTGAAGAGTAGTTGTGATTGCATGCCTTCGTGCACGTCTCTTTCTTACGAAGCTGAAGTTACTCAAAATAATCAAAATTACTCAGAAATTTTCAAATTGATGAAATTAGAAAACGCAGACGAGTGAGTAATTACTAATGTTCATATACAGATATATCTACCTATTTTAATCTTCAAATTTACATGTACCTACTACATATAAATCTAGTCATAATTATGTATCATTTTTATATTCGTAATATATGTAAGATTTTTTTAAATTTCAGTATCACAGTGACTCGATTGAAATTTTTTTTCAAAGAATCACAAATCATCACGTCGAAAAGGTCTGAACTTTATGGAATGAGCGACTTCATTTCAAACTGTGGTGGTATTTTAGGTCTTTTCATGGGATTCTCGCTTTTGAGTTTGGTCGAGATAATTTATTTTATGATATTGAGGTATTTTGGTGTCTTTTTATTCGATCAATAAAACCACCGATATTTTAAAGTTTTTTCTATGATTCCAGACCGATTTGTGTTTTGAGAGAAAAGAAAGAGCAAAAGGAAAAATAGTTATTTTAGATTGATCTGTAACGTCTACATTTTTTTAACTTAATGAATGTCTTTATGATGCATATAATGTTAAAAATTGAATGATTTCATATCTGATCTAAAAAATATCAGATACATTTACATAAATATTTCAATTGAATGGTAAAACCTTATCAAATATTGTATTATATTATATTTACAAAAATAAGAATAAATTCTATGATAAATTATTGTTATTTTCAATATTCTTTCCATAATTCTGGAATCACATTTTATTTATTTTTCACCAATTAAAATGAAAATCACCTCACAATTTTATATACAAATGATAACTAACAATAAATGAATATGTTTTTGAAACTCTCGAGTGAAAAATATTTTTGAATAATATATTCAAATTAAATTCATTTGTTTTAAACATGAATTTACTCGTGATTTTTCGCAAATCGTAGCGATTTACAATTTGTCAATTGAACTTATTTTTAATTTTGTTAAATCAAAATGAAGACTTCAAAGCGAACTGAAAATAAGAAGCGCAACGGATGTTATAAATACTTTGAAACATTCACGAACAATACAAATTTACATGGATTTCGTTATATCACCGATCATAATATATCAATCTTCGAAAGGTACAACCGATATCTATCTATTTATTTAATCGATACAATAAGCACTTATTCTGTACTGAATATTAATATTCAGTATTAATTAATATCAACGGCACGACATTTGACCTATCCTATCCTAACTTAATTCGTCGAATATTATATCGTTTAGTTAAACTAACCATTCAGTGCAATTTATTTCAATTATCAGATTGATATGGACAACTATGATATGTGTGAGCATAATTATTTGTATTTATCTAATGATTGCCGCCTGGATTCAGTGGAATAGTAGTCGAGTGATAGTAACGTTTGATAGAACTGCTGCTCATGTATGGCAAGTACGTAAAAATGGATTGAAAATTTTCGATTTATAATTATTTTGATGATAATGTTTCGATTGTTAAGATTCCATTTCCTGCCGTTACAATATGTCCCGAAACCAGAATAAGACAGTCTTTGTACAATTCGTCGAAAATCGTCGCAGAAATGAAGGACAAACATTTGTCTAAAGAGAAGTATGAAAAATCGATGTTTTTTTTGTTAAAACTCTATACTTGGTATATTTTTATATCCAGTTTTTTAATAATGGAATCAATTGCGCAAGTTTGCGATACTGTCACATTTCCTAATTTGGGTTCAAGTTTTGTCAATGATTCTCTTACTGAGTTTTTGAAGAATGTAAGTTTTATTTATTATACCAATGTGATCACTAATATGCTGTATTGATGTTTTATTTAATTTTTGATATAAATTCATAGATATCTTTACCGTTTGAAGATCAATTCTATTCGTGCGAATGGGGAGGAAAAACTATGAATTGTGATGATATTTTCACACCAATTTTGACTGATCGCGGATTTTGTTTCTCTTTCAACATTTTAGCTGCAGATATTTATGCAAAAAATACGTAAATATAGTTTGAAATTATTAAAAAAATACTGTATAATAATTTCATTACATTTTAATATGTTTAGTGTAACAAATAATTTCGATAAAAATGAAAAAAGCGAACATTCAAGAGGTTGGACATTAGAATCTGGGTATCCTAAATATTTGCCTCCCGATACATATCCAAGAAGAGGAACAGTAATTTGTGACTTAATATTTTCAATTTATATGAAAATTTGATTAATTTCCTTTTATCTAATTTAGACACCAGGATTGGAAGGTGGTTTATCGATATTATTAGGAAACAAAAAATCTGATGTCGACTATTTATGCAGTGGAACTTTTCATGGATTCAGAGTATATTTTAACATTTTCTTTTAATTTAAATACGTTTTTGTGCTGAAAATATTATTTTAAGGTCTCTCTACAATCTCCAACTAATATTCCAACAATGTCACAACAATATTTCATGTTGCCATTTAACGATCAATTGATAGTTTCTATCAAACCCAGTATGGTTTTCACTCCTATAGAATTGCAATCACTATCTCCATCCAAGTATATTAAACAAAAATAATATATTTTTGATTTTTAATATTTATTGACTTATATGTATTTGATTTAAGACGAGGATGCTTCATGGTTCATGAAAGAAAATTGAAATTTTTTGACATCTATTCGAGTACAAATTGTGCATCAGAATGCTTATCGAATTATACATTAGCAGTTTGTGGATGCGTTGGTTTTTACATGCCACGTAAGTTTATTAATGAAATTTTAAAGAAAAATAAATTAATACATGAATAATATATTTTATTAGGTGATACTTCGATGCGTATATGTGGATCTGGGAAAATGGATTGCATGAAGGAAGCTCAGAGTATAATATTTTATGGAATTTTGCATTTGTATCGAGTTAAAATTAGTATTGTTAGAAATTATATTTATCTTTCAGCAATTATGGAGGAAAGAGAAACTCTTTATGCTCTCAAAGAACTTCCACCTCATATTGAATCATTTCCAGAATATTGCAACTGCATATCAGAATGCACTTCGATCAGTTACGAACAATCTGTTTCACAAACTAAATTGGACACGAAAGAAACTATCGAAGCTTTCGATTTGGATAAGAATCCCAAAGAGTGATTTAAATTTAGTGATTTATAGCAAATAAATTTTTAAATACTATAATATTTTTTATCATTTCCAGCGTTTTTGTGGCAACCATAAGGATGTACTTCAGAACTGCACATTTTATTCCGTCCGAAAGAGTGGAATCTTCAGGAGTAGCTCAGTTTTTGGGAAACATAGGGGGAGTAGTGAATTTATTCATGGGATTTTCGTTATTGACATTCGTCGAAGTTGCTTATTATATGTTGATAAAGTGAGGATTCCACATAAACTCATGTTATTTTTTTTTTACACAATAACATACATACATGTATTTCTTATATTACAGACCAACTCTGTTCGCAATCAAAAAGAGATCTAATGAGAAATCTTCTGATCGAAACAATGATGAATCTACTTAATGTTAATGCTTTCAGAGTTATTATTAATACTTTCGATATTATTTAGTCAACGATACCGTGTGATTAGATTTATTAATATTCTAATGGAAAAAAATATATACTTGTATTTTAGTTTTTGTGTATAAAAATTGACCCTTATATGAATTATAGATGTTTTTTACGAGTGAAATAAATAATGAAAAATATGAGTTATGCAGCAAAATATTTTGATTTTAATTTTAATTTGAATAAACCAATTATGTCATTTGTTTTATTGAAATTTTTCAGTGATTGTCATGGTAACATTATTGTTTGAAGTTAACATAGATTAATTGATTGCGAGTGGTTAAATGTATAATTTGTTACAAAAATGAAACATCCAAGTCCGATCGCCGAAAAACCTCTCAATAGATTTTACAAACATTTTGAAACATTCACAAAAAACACTAATTTACATGGATATAGATATATTACAGATCAAAGACTATCATTGTTCGAAAGGTACCATAATTTATTTTTACTACATACAAGTATTTAGATAGAATTGATTACTTATTACAATATACTTATTGATTTCAAATATTTGTTAAAACTTTCAGGTCTATTTGGGCTATAACCGTGATTGCGAGCATCATATTGTGTATTTACTTTGTAATCGTATCATGGATTCAATGGAGCAATAGTCGAGTTATAGTTACATTCGATAGAACTGCTTCTCATGTTTGGCAGGTAGATAAGTTTTTCGTTGAATAAAGTTAAATCAGAATTGATTGCTTTTATAAATTGATTTGAACATAATTAGATACCATTTCCTGCTGTTACAATATGTCCTGAAACGAAGATACGACAAACTGTTTACAATTCTTCCTCAATTTTGGCTCAAATCAATAGTGGAAATTTATCAGAAGAAAAGTAAAACAATTATACTAAAAATATATTAAGGCAGTTGTTTTTTTTTTTCTAAAAAATATTTTAGTTTTTTAGTAATGGAATCTTTGGCTCAAGTGTGCGATAATGTGAAATCTTCTAATTTGACTATGATGTTTGCAAATGATAGTCTTTTGGAGCTTTTAAAAAAAGTATGTTTATTTTTATATTTTTTGGAAAAAAATAAGTTATTTTCATTTTTATTTACTTCACTTATTTTTAGGCATCTGTGCCATTCAACGAATTATTCTACTCATGTCAGTGGAGAAAAAAAGCTGTTGATTGCAATAATATTTTTGAACCAATTTTGACCGATAGAGGATATTGTTTTTCATTTAATATTTTAGCTGCTGATATATTTTCGAAATCTGCGTATGTATTATATAATATTTTCACTATTAAAATATTAAAGCAGATATTTTATATAATATACAAATATCTAAATATATCATTTATACATTTCAGTGTCCCAAACATGTTTCAGAATATTGAAGAATTAGAATATTCTAGAGGATGGACTTTGGAATCTGGATATCCTAAATATTTACCACCTGATACATATCCTAGAAGAGGAACTGTAATATCGATATAAATAAAAAAAATCTTTCCTTTTATTTCAGAATTATCGACTATTTAATAAGACAGATAATTAATAATTAAAATCAATTTTTAGACTCCTGGACTTGATGGTGGTTTATCGATTGTTTTAGGAATGAATAAAAACGATGTGGATTATTTGTGTGGAGGCAGATTTCAAGGATTCAGAGTAAATTTTCTTAAATAAAATTTATATTTAATTAGATGTTTGAATAAAATATGATATTTTAAGGTTTCTCTCCAATCTCCCATAAATATGCCCAGAATGACACAACAATATTTCATGTTGCCATTTAATGAACAATTGATTGTCTCAATCGATCCCAAAATGGTATATACTCCTCCTGAATTGGAATCATTATCGTCTTCTAAGTAAAATGCATATACTTCAATACTCTCAAATATCGTGATAGTGACTAAGAAATATTGTATAATAACTAGGCGTGGATGTTACATGGATCAAGAGAGGAAATTGAGATATTTTGCCATATATTCAAGTACTAATTGCGCACAGGAATGTTTATCAAATTATACACTTGCAGTTTGTGGATGTGTCGGATTTTACATGCCTCGTAATTTTTTTCTACACATTAATGATTCTCAAATCTTCTATTTTAAATAAGGATTTCATTTCGATTAGGTGATACTTCCGTGCGTATATGTGGTGCTGGAAAGTTGGATTGCATGAAAAAGGCTCGAAGTAATTGATCTTGTAAAATATTATATGAAAATATTCTTAAGGAGATGTTCGTATATGTATATATGTATTTTCTTCAGTGATTTTAGAAGAAAGAGAAACATTATTTTCTCTACATGAAGATCCTCCTCATTCAAACGAATTTCCTAATTTTTGCAACTGTTTATCGGGATGTACTTTTGTAGAATACGACGAAACTGTTTCTCGAACAAGTTCGGATGCGAAAAATACTGTTGAAAATTTCGATTTGAAAAAAAATCCTGAAGAGTATCGTTAACTTTTTCAATGGACTGTTAATTATTTTTATAATGCAATTTATTATAGGTAATATGTTTTTTAGAGTATTCTTGGCAACGATCAGAATATATTTCAGCGATGCACACTTTATTGCAATCAAAAGAGCCGAATCTTTTGGTTTTGCACAATTATTAGGAAATATCGGTGGAATGATCAGTTTGTTCACTGGATTTTCAGTTTTGACATTCGTTGAAATCACATATTACGTTGTGATAAGGTGAGAGTTTTGTGATTAAAATACTAAAGGTTATCTAATGTCGAAATGTTTTGTTTTCTTTTGTCATTTATTTTACAGACCAGCAATACTTGCAATTAGAGAACGAACCAAAAATAATTCCAAAGAAATTAATGATAATGAAAATAATTAATATCGATGCTTTTTCATCAATTCGTTATGCAATTAGCTCCTATGAAATTTCCCTGTCAAACATAATACGTAAATATACAAAAATGCTGATAATATTTATTTACTATCACTGTATGTCAAAATTAAATTGATATTTTGAAATTAATACAATCAATTCAGGATCTCTATTTTATTTATGTTTAATATTTTTTCAATTCCTATCATAGATGTAGTTATTTCTTATTTTACTATAGCTTCAGAAAGATCAGCATATTCTGAATATTCGAAAGTTCATTTTTTTTATATGTTTGACAATACACGTGTATTGGTATTTATATTTTATTTTTGTTTCTCAAAATTCGTGTTAAGTGTTATTGATTCACATTGTAACTACTATTATATGTTGGTATATATTTAGATTTTTATGACACATTCGCTCTTTTATGGGAATTTCCAATATAACATCTACGTGGATAGATACCATTAAATTAAGGTCGCTAAATTAATTGAATTAATTTTGCACCATATGTTTCATGTAGCAATCATGTGAGTGCGAACGCAATACTTTTCTTGCTATTAGTCGTCTGAAAACCCTCCATTTAGAGCAACGCTCACAAAAATCATTTTTTGAAAATAAATGTTGAAAAGTTATTTTTTCAATGGAATAAATATGAACGTTCGAAGGAACACGTCGGCAAATAATATTCGATTCAATGTGAAAGATCTTTCCAAAAAAATACATATAATCAATATCGATGATAAGCTGAAAGCGTCGAAAAACGAAAATCCTGGTTTTTGCTTCAGTCATTTTCAAGATTTTTCATCTAGTACTAGTTTGCATGGAATTCAATACTTGGGCGATGGAAAACGTTCTATTTTAGAAAGGTAATAGTTTTTGGTTGAAACGATCCATGAATCATTAATGTTTATGAATATTTTGCACAGGACATGGTGGTTGATAATGATAATTCTGAGCATAATTGGATGCAGTTATACGATTAACAAAATTTGGATTAAATGGGACCAAAGTCCTGTAATTGTGAGCTTTGCTGAAAATTCAATGCCGGTTTGGCAAATTCCGTTTCCTACGGTCACAATATGTTCAGAAATAAAAGTTAGACAAACCGTGTTTAATTTCACAAAAGCTTTTCGCAATCCAAAGATCGAAAGGGATATCGCAAATCAAGAGTATCAAAATTGGCTGTTCCTTTTCGATAAATAATGTGAAATTTGTTTGATAATATAAATTTTCAGTTTCAGAGATATTTTTGCAGAATACGCATCGATGATATGCGATTTGAATGTATACCCCAATGGAACCGATCACACCAATAATACTATTTTAGATTTCATAACTATGGTAAGAGAAAATACGATTTAGATTCAAAATAAACACATCAAAAACTAACTGAAAATAAAATTATTGAAAATATAGGCTAGTTTTCCATACATTGACCTGTTTCGGAATTGTGAATGGAGAGAGCATAGAATGAATTGCGATGAAATATTCAGTCCGATTTACACCGAAGACGGAAAATGTTTCACGTTCAACATATTGTCCGCAGAAGAACTGTTCAGACAAAAAATGTTTTTTTCAGTTGATTCATTTCAATATTTCAAATTATTCTGAAAAATTAATATCTTGAAAATTTCAGAGATAAAAGATTACGTGTATTTGAACATGAAAAAAAATCAAATGGCTGGAGTGTTGATGTAGGTTATTCGAGAAAAGAAACAGATCAAACTTATCCTAGAAGAGGAATAGTTTAGTATTATTTCAATATGCAATCAACAATTTCATATTATTAAATATAAATTGTGTAATTTAGATATCTGGCCCTCGGGAAGGTCTCACTTTTGATTTATCAGTTGACATGAAAGATGCTGATTATTTGTGCTCGGATACATCTCAAGGATTTAGGGTAAGGTTATGTTCACACGGCAGTTATCGGTACGTTTCTTCATTATATTGTACTTTATCAATCTATCAAATCTTTTGAAAACTTGGTAACAATATTTTCTGCAATTGACAGAACATTTGACCTTTTTAAGCCTAGCCTAATCCTGCGATTTCGTTAATTTAACATTTTAGTTATGATTACAATTATTGTAATCGAGAATTTATTATAGATTTCCCTACATTCACCTGCGGATATTCCTCAAGTTTCCAGAAAACATTTTTTAGTACCTGTGAATACAGAAACGATTGTTGCAATCAAGCCAAACATGTTAATGATTTCAGATGGCTTAAATACATATGATCCAAATAGGTATTTTTCATCAATTTATATTGTAAATATTATACAATATTAATATGCAGTTTGTAATTATGTATTAATTTTAGAAAACATTGTTTTTTGAATAATGAGCGAAAATTGTTTTATTTCCGAATTTATACTCAACAAAATTGTCAATTAGAATGCTTGTCAAATTACACAGAAAAAATATGTGGATGTGTTGCATTTTGGATGCCAAGTAATGAGAAATTAAACTTTTCCCTTGATTTGATTATTTTTAATTCATAATATTTTTTTTTTCATTAGGAGATGAAAATGTCAAAATTTGTCTTTCTGGAAAAAAACAATGCATGAAAAATGCAAGAGGTGAGTTATTTGAGAACTTTTATGCAATGAAGGAATTGTGAAACAATTTTTTTTCAGAGGACTTAGAAGCATATGGCATGAAATATTCGTTAGCAAGAAAAAATTGTGATACAAACAAAATTCAACAGATGAAAGGAATGTCTTGTGATTGTTTGCCAGGTTGCACTTCAATCAATTATGATGTGGAAACTTCTCAATCAGAAATACCTCGGGAAAAAGTAGCCGAAACACTTTCTTGCTATAAAAAATTTAAAAATAGAACGTAAATACGATTCAAATTCAAGTCTCATTGCATTTAGGTAGATTAAACTGATTATTATATAATTACAGGATAAAGTTGTCTCGTGTAAGATTATATTTCAAAGATTTAGAATTCATACCATCAGTCAAATCGGAATTGTATGGAATAGTCGACTTTTTGGCTAATTGTGGAGGTACTTTGGGTCTTTTCTTGGGATTTTCTTTTTTGAGCCTCTTGGAGATTCTTTACTTCATAACTATTGGGTACTTCGAATTTTAATATTTTGTTTGAAATAAATGTAATATTTAATTTGAAAAAATATTGTTTCAGACCAGTGTGCAACATGAAACGCCGAATTTCTAAAACCAGAGAAAATTTACGAAAAAGTTGGAGAAGGAGACGTCATTTGAGTTCAGTTATTTAATTTAATATCTTAATGTGATATTATAAAGGTACATACAAGTATATGTATGTACATCGATTTCATATATATTATTTCATCGTGTATTTGAATATTTACTGTGCCATTTGTATGCAAATTTAATTAATTAATGATACATATATCATTCTCATATTCTATTATCAAGTATCTACATGTATAATATGCCTGTTGAAAGTTTAATAAAAATAATGTATTCGTATATTAATTTATTTTTTTCTGATAATGTATGTATATAACATACCTGCATGAGTTGTCTATTTAAACAATAATGATAGAAGAAAAATACATACTCAAGGGAGATAAATTTTAAATTAATTCCGAATGAAGTTCTACATTTTTATGAATATGATTAAATATCGAAATTGTGATGTTATTTTCAGTTATACGATTTTTTCAATACCCTGATGAATAACATAACCTTCAATGATGACTCACATATTCTCGTGTCACTAATCAATTATTCATATTCGGAATTTTCGAAAACATTTTCACTTAACGAAAATTTGATTCCCAACAGTTTCGTAGTTAGATCATGTTAGTTTTTTTTAGTCTTTCAATGACTCGCGGTAAAGATACATATAAATTGAAATTACATCCTCAACTATTTTGAACATTTTTTCAAAACAGAATGAGTGTTCAAGGAAGTCCATCAAAGTACAATAAAAAACCTTTGAAATCTAAATCTCATAAAATTGATATAATCGATTGGGATAATGAGACGAACGTGAAAAATAATGGAATTTGCTGGGCTAACTTTCAAGATTTTTCATCAAGCACAAGTCTTCACGGCATACAATATTTAGGTGAAAGTAAACGATCTTTGTTAGAAAGGTATTTTTTTTAATTAACGATTATTTGCTTAGATGTCAATCTGTTGATATTTACAACGATTTTTCTTTAGAATGTGGTGGTTAATAATGATCATTTTGAGCATAACTGGGTGTGCTTTTATGATTTATAAAATATGGAAAAAATGGGAAATAAGTCCTGTGATTGTTAGCTTTGCTGAAACATCAATGCCTGTATGGCAGGTAAACAATTTTTATATCATAATAGATGATCAATTTTATTTTAAATTTGATTGTATAAAATGATTTTACAGATTCCATTTCCAGCCGTCACGATATGCTCTCAAATGAAAATAATGCAATCTAAGTATAATTATACAGAAGCATATTACAACAAAGTTGAATATAACGAATCTGATTTATCAGATGACGAGTATTATGCATACTATTTTTTATTTTATTTAAATAAAAAAAAATATATTGAAATATAAAAAATATATAAATTTTTCAGAATTTTCGTGATGGAATCGACTTCTTTATTATGCGACGAAAATCTACGAACAAACGGCAGTGAATTCGCAAACAAGACCACATTGGATTACCTAAAATCTGTAAGTTACCTTTTAAAATTAATTCGATTAAAAATACACACATCGTATATTTTCGTTAAATAGGTATCACATCAAAACCACGAGATATTTCAATACTGTGAATGGACAAACATAGAAAAACCCTGCCATGAAATCTTTTCAACTATTTTCACAGACGAAGGTTACTGTTTTTCATTCAATATATTGTCGGGTGCAGAATTGTTCGAGAAAAATATGTAACATATTATCGATTTTGATTTTTTTCAATATCAAATGAATATTTCAAGTGAAGAATCGATTTGTTCATTTTAGGAGTAACAATGGATTAAACATAGAACATGGAAATAAATCTACAGGGTGGACTATTGACGATGGGTATCCTAAAAGTGTATCAGAACAAGCTTATCCAGAAAGAGGAGTAGTTCAGTTTTTCATATTTACCTATATAAAAAATATAATTATATAATTATTAGGAAAGAAAATAATAGTTATAATTCACAGTAAATATAAGTTGATAGATAATTTTTATTTCAATGAGGATGAAACAACATTTATAATGTTTTTAATTAAAATTTACATCCATGATGCAAAATATTTTTAAGCATTATTTATAGATTTCAGGAGTTCTAGGAGGTCTCTCAGTTATTTTAAAATCGGATATCAAAGACGCCGATTATTTATGTGCATCGACACCTCATGGTTTCAAGGTACCTTTTTTATACATAAATTATAACGAAAACATAAATAATACGGACATATTTATAGATTTCGTTACATTCTCCGGTGGATTTTCCTCGAGTTTCCCGAAACCATTTCGTATTACCAGTGGAAAGCGAAATGGTAGTGGCCATCAAACCCGACATGTTAACAACTTCGGATGGATTAGAAGCATATGACCCACATAGGTATTACAACAATGTAATTAAAATATCAACTAAAATTTTATATTAAAGATAAAACGACCATTTTAGGAGAAATTGTTACCGAGACAGTGAGCGAAAATTGAAGCTTTTTCAAATTTACACCCAACAAAATTGCCAGTTAGAATGTTTATCAAACTATACTCAAGAGGTTTGTGGGTGTGTTGCTTTTTGGATGCCAAGTAATTTATTGATAAACTATTAATTCATTATCTATTTAGCACTAACGATAAGTTCATATATTGATAAATTTCAAGATGATTTATTTAATCGTTTTATGTTTTGTGATTAGGTGATGAAAATTTCAAAATTTGTTCTTCAGGGAAAGTCGATTGCGTGGACGAAGCGCAAGGTATTTTATTACACTTTTGTTTCATAGCGTGATTATTCTTACTTTGTCCGTTCCTCATCTAGGTAATTTAAAATCGACATAAGTTCTAATTTGAGTATAATAAATATTCATAATTTCGATCAACTGTAACTTACTAACGATCACTACATATAGCTATGTTTGTATTTATGTAATAATTAGATGATTTGGAAAAATATGAGATCAAATACGCGATTGCGATTCAAAACGGTGATAAAGAAAAGATTCGCAAAATGAAGAGTATCTCTTGCGATTGTCTACCTGGTTGTACTTCCATAAATTACGAAGTGGAAACGTCTCAATCGGATTTTCAATGGCAAGAACTGGTGAAAGCAAGACGAAACAAGGATTATTATAACACGACGTATCCTTATTTTTTCATGAAACATTTTTGAATTGCATATTTGATTTTCTATGTAATTGTAATTAATATTTCAGACAGCAATTCACTATCATCAGGTTCTTTTTCAAAAACTCCGATTTCATAACTTCACGAAGATCTGAACTGTATGGAATCACAGATTTTTTGGCCAACTGTGGTGGAATATTGGGATTGTTTCTAGGATTTTCATTTTTGAGTCTGGCGGAAATTTTTTATTTTTTGACTATTGGGTTGGTATTTGATTTTTCATGTCATTTTTTCATATCGATCAGGATGGTATAAGAGACACTTTTTCAGACCTATGTTTAACTTGAAAAGGAGATTTGCCGTAGCTAGAGGAAATTTTCGAAAAAGTTGGAAGCAGAGACGTCATTTGAGTACTACCAATTAATTTTAAATTAACATTACATTGTCACATGACATATGATATTTGCTTTCAAAAATGCATCTTTATATTATATATTGAATTTACTCCAAAAACATTAATTATTAGTTAAAATAACTGATAAATTAATTTTTAAATTTTTATATTTTAGAAATTTATGTAAAAAACAGTGAAAATATGCAATATTACTTTATTATAAACATTTTTAAATAAATAAATATAATTTACATTGCTTGAGTATACAAAAAAAAATATATTTACACGCTGATCTTATATACACTCAAATAATATAACTACAATTTAAAAACAATACATTTTTCGATGATTAGATTATTATAGCACAATATTTTATACATTATATTCTTATTCACAATATTCATCAATGTTCCATATTTAATTGTTTAAATATTATTTACAAATTTCTATAAATTGAAAAAAGCGAATAGATTATTATGATTAAAATACAAATAAATTTTTGCTAAAATAAAAATATTTATGAATAACAACGTTGTAAAACTGTTAAATTGGAATCTAAAGATACGTCTTTGGCTGTCAAACATTGGAATTGAATGTAATATACAATATGTTTGATTAAGAATATTTATTTCTTTAAAATTATTATGTACAATAAATAATTCAAACTATTAAAACGAATAATATTGTTTATTAAAATTCATATACTTACAAAACAAAATAACAAGCTCCTAATATAGACTTAATATTTATTATGTTAATTTATTTTTTTCATTTATTCTTCACAAATCAATAAATATTACACTATTAATGAACATCATATAAATTTTATTATATGTTTAGTGTAAAATCAATGACTAATTAGAATTTCATTAAACTGAATACACATCAATCAATGCATCCAATCAGACAAAAGTTTTATCAATAATTTTTATTGATACATGTATTCATTGAATTTTGCATAGTGCAAATGTTTTGATATCATATGATATGCAAACGAGACTAGATTTTCATTTGCAAGACACAGATAATGTACTTGTTTATTTTTAGCATTGTAAAATTGATTTGTAAGTGTATAAGGCACCGACAGATACATGCAATTTGGGTTTTTCCATTTTGACACGAAATGCATTCTTTATATAAATTTCGGATGACTGAATCTAATACATAATTCTTCTTTTGACAAAGTCATGAATAGATCGTCATCAGGATCATCTGAAATGTTAAAATGACATAATTAGTAAAAATCAATATATTCATTTGAGGATATAATAATTCATACTTCTTCCAAAGAAAGTGGATTTGTTTTCATTTTCGTATCTAAGCTATGATATCGTTCTGAAAAAAAAAGACATTTTTCAAAAATCAAATTGAATTACATAGAATCAATAAATTTTCCATATACTCACCGTGTGCTAAATGTAATCTGACCATTGCCATTATGTAAGCTTCAGCTGTTAGAACTCTACTTTTTGCAAAACGCAAAACTAAACACTCTAAAACCTACAAAAATTATCGACTCGTTAAATCATTCAAATCTTAATACCAAAACTGGATTTTTCCTATTTTACTATCGACATAATCGTACATTTACAACTCTATTAATATGTAAGGAGAAAATTGGGTTAAGTTATAGTTTTTTTATAAGAAAATGTTTTTTCATCAGTATTGGATTAAATAGGTCGATAGAGTAATGACGTGAATAAAATAGAAAAGCATCATAAAATTCATTTTGAACTGTTAAAAACCTTATTGGATACAGCAGCCCCAGCTTCTCGCAGGAGCGGCCTTAACCTATAAGATGAGGTTTTACTGCCGCACTGTGTACCAGCATACTTTTGAAATGCCAACTGCAATAAATATAAAATTGAATAATATTCAGAAATTTGACAACACAAAACAGGTGTTTATTGACATATGTTACACATCAAATAAAATTTTCGCCCAAAGTTACAGTAGCAAAGAAAGCTTTTGGTGGGACTGTGTGATTATTTTTCTCATTACTATATCAATAGCCACAGAATATTTGATGTGTAAAATCTATAGAAAAACACTATATTTCAATTAAAATTTCCCACCTTCCAAAATTGCAACATATGCATCAGAGCTGGAATATCTCTCAGATGTATCCTTCCGCTGATGTTATAATCTCTCATCATGATCAACGAACGACACAGTTCTAAACTAGGCCTTTCTGTCAAGCAGTTTTTCCAATGCGACCTCAATATCTTTTGCAACACTGAAGCGTCTACTTCTGGTGGATATTTGAGGAACAGCTTAGATAAAATCGCTTTGGTTTCAGGCTGGAACATAATAAAATAACGTTTATGGTCAATTAATGAATGATGGCTTATAATAATAAGATATTTATTATACCAATATAGGAGCATTATCATCCATAAATTCTGATGATATGTTTCTAACGACCATATTGTCTTCATTAACTTCCCTGCATTAAGAAAATAAATTGATTAGAATAAACCATTGAGGGAGATGAATCTATAAATTATTATTTTACCATATATTGCTTTGTTCATCAGTAAATATTCTCAATAAAAATTTTCCATCTATATTAGGCATATTTGTTTGAGGCACTACAATATAATCTCCTGGAGGTAAAGTGAAAAATGTTACAACTTCTCTAGCTACAGAATGATTCGTGACGTCCAACGGTTTCTGAAAATGATTTTGATAATACATATAATAAACGACAAAAAAGTAACTAATTTATGAAATTGTTCAAATACCTGATCAGCTACGAAATGAGGTGTGAGCCTTGGCATCGAATGAGGAACTTCATAAACAGCAAAACCGATAGCAACTAAAGGTTTCTTTCTTCCCGATTTTTCTTCGGGCGGTCGTGTGTCGTAATATTGTGTTACAGATACAACTACATGGCATTTATTTGAATTAGCACGTGGGATTTGCACGTGGAATTGAGGATTCATAGCAGTTGTTTCTGAAATCATAAAAAATATATGAGGAATCAAAATAACAATAATTCATTTAAATTTCAAAACACACGATCTTTACTCGATCATTATACATTCGTCATATTATTTGCGTGAATTAAACAACGATGTATGATGAAAATTTGACATTATTAACCATAAAACTATTAATTATGTACATATGAAGGAAGCGATCGATTTACATAATACAAAATACACGAAACCGGTTATAACCGATGTTTTGGGACAGGTCAGTGCCAATTGCCTGTGACCGTTGAGACATGATCTTCACGAATTTTTTATTGACTTTGAGTGTTGAAAATTTCCAGAAAATGTCTTCTCATATTCTCAATGAAATAAAATTTGAATATGTACTTTTATATTTTTTTATACAATCAATGAGATGAGAATGTATGTATTCTTATTAACTTCATATTTAGTAAACGAAATTTCGTGTATTTTCATTTTAGCATACGAGTCTGATAAAATATCATTTTACAAGATTGAATGGCAGTTTTTTGCTATATAATATTGATATTTACATAATAATAGAATTTATTATGAAAATAATTGTTTGAATTACCTAAATATAGTTTATCACTAAATGAAAATCATATCGAAGAAAATATTATTTATTTATCATTTAATCTAATAGCTGATATTTTCTACGTTAATAATAAACCTAATTTTCAACAAGAAAAAAATCTAAATTTCTTCAGAGAAAACACCGTACAGTTTGATACCTCCCTATATAACTCGGCCTATACGATTGCGTGAGTGGTTGAAAAAAAAAGATTTCAATAAAGAAAAAATACTGAAGATTTCAACACTCAAAAACACACATTTATTTCAGAAAATCAACATATGGTGCGATAAAAACCTAAAAAAAACAAAAATATATGTATTACAGATATATTTTCGTGCGAAATTCATATGCGAACCGGCTAATTGAGCCGAACGGAATTTCGACGTCGATTCAAATTAACAGGATCCCGCCAGTTAAACTTAACTTCCCGTTGATCGAAACCAGCTCCAGAACGACCAGTTTCGGCACGACCGGTATTCGGGTCATCAGCTGATGTTCTTGCCTTCTAAAAATCCACCGCGATTTTTTCTCTCGCAATTTTTACAGTTATTGAAACGTTCTAATCGACGCGCCAAGATTTCAATGATCGATATTTCGAATCGCCGATCTCAATCAATTAAGTTTCGACTGAATATTATAATCTACTCGGTGTGTAACATGAATGTCGCAAAAATAGAGCGATGAAATGCGTGTGTGTTATTTGTAGAGTTCTCGGAAAAAGTACGAATCTTTTATGTCGTTCTAATTGTAGTTACGACTAGTTCTACTGGATAATAAAAGCGAACAAGCTCTGTATATAGTTTTGTTTGTTTTGAAGAAATGTCGACTATACTGTGCAACAAGATAGTTAATCTTTTGCATTTGTAAATTTTGTATAATATAATGATTATTCAGATTTTAGTAGGTATACTTATTTTGATGATTTCCGATACATATTTTACGAAATTTTCAGACGCAAAATTATGCTATTATGGACTGTAATATGACTTTATGAAATATATGTATGTCATTGTTATATTGTCATTTTCAACAGTTTTCATACAAAAGTCTTAATACACAAATAATCTCAATACATATTTTGAGAATCTTTTTTCATACAAGATACGAGATGACGGATAAGCAAAACGATCCTCTTTCATTTCACGATTCGATACAACAAACTATTTTATTATTACACACACCCGAGGTCGAACGAAGCGAAAATATCACACACATTTTCGTACGTATCGAAGCGAAACCAATTAAACGGATCGATTTCGTCGAAGAAGGGGCAACGATCAGAATAAACAACTGTTAAATGTCCTCACCGACGTACTGAGGTCCTCCCCCAGCGTTGTAGCCGGCTCTCCATCTTCTTCTGGCCAGAACTGCTCTCCAGGGTTGCTTGCTGTGGAGAGCCGGTTCGCTCATCCAATCGTCTGGACCCACGTGGACCAGCTCCAGTTGGGTGAAGTGCCTCGAAAAGTCCTCGAAAGACATCCTGGAAACACGGATAATGCCGGGGATTAAGGGGCGTTTACATGCTGCCATTGCGAAGGCAGTGAAAATAGTAATATAAGCGAACTTCAGATAATAGTCAGGATTGCTCTAGTAAGAACAGTTTGTAGCTAGAATGTTTTTTATTTAAATATAGAATATGATAGATTGAACTGTTAGTAATTACTAACGAACTGTTAACTCACGATTGAAAAACACAAATCTGTGTTTCATGAGTATGTAAATATGTCAAACAGAAAAGATTTTCAAGAAATGAGGAGTAAGTTTTAGACAAATATAATATGTGAAAATTTTATAATAATTCAAATGGATATAATAATGCACATAATATTATATTCTTCTGCCCACGCAATCCGTTTCTTATCCTAGTTTCCCACGGTAAGCAGATCATCGACTATTGACCAATCTTGTGCATGACTGTTTTATAACTGCAATAGATATTTGCAGATTCGATAAAATAATGATAAATGATTTCAATAGAATTATGAATATTAAATGAACTACATTAAATAGTGGGCGTTAAGTGGGAGTCAATTAATTAATTACTTAACGAGAAGCATTTGAAATGTGAGATAACTTTAATATAGTTTAATGTTGATAAAACATGATTGGAGATAATAGCATGAGACTTTAAAAGGATGAGAATCTTGAGTACTCTCATGATATTTTGTCGAAAAAAAAAGAAACCATGTATGGAATCTGCAAAGTCTGTTGCCGATAAATCAAAATGTGCAGAATCAATTGTTGCCGGAGCAAATCCAACACGCAGAACGGCAAGTGAAAGAAGCTGTGTTGTGTCCATTGAGCGCGAGCCGTACCCAGCTCGGAGCAAATGCCAAATACCTCCATAGATTATAGAGAAGGGAAAGGATTTATGGGGAAACGCCGTTTCGTGTGTTGTGTGCTTCGTACTCGTTGGGCAACTGACTTGGGCCCAGTTCGCACCGGTACCTCGGGGCACTTTCACTCTCGATCGTCGTAGATCTTTCGAACGTTTGCCGGATGCCGATCTGTGTTGGCTTCTAGATCTGTTGATCTGATATTATGTTAGGAAAATGCTGATTTGGGTCTTTTTCGATTGACTCAAGTTGAGGGATGAATAGATTGAGTTAGGGTTGAAAATTGAAGATCTTACCAGAACTCTCCATCGTTGGTGACTCTGACACTGAGCAGTTCTCTGTCCCTATCAGATAGCCCTTGCCACTCCCAGGATCCAGCAGACCAAGCTCCTGCCCAATGTCCTCGTCCTCTAGCGCCTCTTAACCTAACCAAAGGAGTTTCACCATTCTGACCTCTGACCCTAGCCAAGCCTGTCACGCTATATGCGTGGTGGGTCAAGAGACCGTTGCGTAGCCTCAATTGTCTCTTTTCTTTATCCTAAAAACGTTGATTGATTACACTTCAATATGTAAAACTATTCTAATAACTTTACATCGTTAATGCTTACGGGATTAATTGTAGCTATAAGGAGGCTCGATCTCGGAACAGCACTGTTGAGCACCTGAAACGTGAGGTATCTATCTTGATGGCTCAATCCGAAGCTCTGAACTATTCCTCCGGTCAAGTCTTGAAGTGATCTCGTCGTTGAGCCGGTCGATAGGTTTTCGTAATTTCCATACAATCTGAAGAATATAAAAGATAATTGGAGTGTGAACCAGATTAAGAATTCAAGGTGGAGGCGTTGATCTTCATGGTGAATTTTCTGGCTCGGTACTGATCTGATGATGAAAGGTTCACAGCGGATGGAGACACCCATAATTACGCGGACTTAATGGGGTTTTTCTCACGCTTCATCGATTCGAAACGTGAATTTATGTAAACAGGATTATGGTCATAGCATTGTTAATTTTTTTCAAATGATACAAAATTTTATTGTAACTATCAGCGATTGGATTGAAAATGAGCTTTATATAAAATCATACTTACTTGGCATAAGCTTTTTCCATCAGCGATGCCCAAAACTCGGTCGTTGTACTCGAATGTAAATAAATCAGTCTTCCACGAAACGTCGGCAATCTGTCGTCGACGAGAATTTCTTTCCATTCGCCAAAATGCCAAAACCTAAATCTGAAACGAGAAAAAGAACGATCAAACAAATCGAATATACAACAACGCATATGAGACGAATCGAAACATGACAATATTCATTTCATTTTCGAATCCGAATCAGTCAATTTGTTATCATTATAAGACAGCTAGACAGTTCGGCGAGCACCATTCGGAAGATTGGTCCCGCGCGTCCCGTTTCATTCCCAGGAATCTGGAATTCGAGAAGCTGGTCATCCGGCTGCATACGTATCATATTATAGATCGGAAACCAGCTCCCAGAACTCCTATATAAGGTGATTCAGGTGTTTCTAACATTATTTTGCCGCTCGGTCGACAGGACCACTTTGCACCGAGGCCGAGCACACGCGTTCCACCCGTCCGAGGATTTAATTTCATGCCATAAATCGAGACACGATTGGAATTTAATACGTATAAAAGTGCGCTAATCGACGCGAAAGATCCGTTTTTTCAGAAAAAAAATCAGGAATCGAACGCGTTTGTGGAGACCGATCCAAACCAGCTAGATACTCTCAATGATAGTAGGTGACTGATTTTGTTCGAAACGATAATTAAAGTTTCAATCGAATATATTTTAAAATTGAGTAGAAATTTTAATAGTGATGTGTTTTCAATCCAATAATTTTATATATATGTAAATGGTAGAAATATTATATAGGTACATGTCAAGAAAAACGTCATGTGATTCTCTCATAGAAAAATTTATGAGGATTTTATAGAATACGAACCTAGCATCATGAGAATAATAGGTTCAATACCTTATGCATAACTCTTACACTATTCGTTATCAGCTGACATTGAAATTTCCAATCGATATTTCAATAATACAATATCTAAGTCGATCGATTAATTCATGAATTCAGTTTCTAATTAAGATTTAAAACATCCAAAAAGTCTCGAACAACAATCACGTTTTAAACTTCAATTAAATTCGAACCCAAACAGATTTTAAATCGAGTCGGATAGAAGTAGAAGGCACATGTGTCCACAACTCCATAGCAGTCGAGAGGCAATACTTTGCGACGGCAATAACAATAATATTGAAAAGGACACGAGTCCTTTCAGCCAGAACGTTTGCCGACCGATGGTGTAGTACATATTCTGAGCGCTTCGCAGCATCGGGATCGTATCTTCAAAGTCCAATCTCGTTGAGAGGAGGCTTCGCATAAATATACGAGCCTTTTCGATATCTTGAGATCTTGTGGATTGATCTCGATTGAAACGTAAGTTTGATGGTTTCGTTTTGAATTCGAATTCAAATTAAATGAAATATATTTTCGATCAAGCGAATAAAATTTTATCGAAATAAAATAAGCAAGATTGAATCGCAGATGGAAAACATGTCCCTCACAAAGATTCGTTTCGAAAGAAATCCTCATGCTGTATTATTTACATTTGCATAATATTTCCTTCGCTTTTCGTACGAAAGCGGGTCAATCGTCGCTCGTTTCATATTTTATGACTTGCATCGAAAAGCACGTGCCCGGAAGTTCGATTCGCAGTTCGAATTTTCCGGGAAATTCTCCGCGAGGAAATCGTCGGGACCGGAAGAGAAAATCGGTCGTAAAAAGCGGAAGTTTAAATTTCCCCGAGAAAATTCCGAGTCGACGGAAAATTCGGTACATGTGCTCCGTCGATGAAATTTCGCTGCATGCTCCGATCGTATTGTTTGCTGTTTAAAGCCTTTTCATAAAATGCGCAATTTCTGAAATGGAAATTTTCGAACTCGATCGAAAGTTTTAATAATTGAAAGGGGTTTCGTTCGATTCGATCGGTTTTGTTTTGCTACAAGAATAAAAATCAATCTACGAAAATTGAATAAATATAAAATATTTCTGAATACGTACTGAAAGACTCGATTTTATTACATTCAATTCCGAAGATGGAAAACGTCTTAGTACATTTACATATGTAGATGAATGCAAAGTACTCGAAGATTAACAAAAGAAGCTTTTTGTGAATAAAAAAAGTTGGATCATCACTCTTCGTTTCGATTACGTATTCAAATCCATTACATGCCCGATTAAACTCATGAACTGATTATTTAGGCAGTGAAATAAGTCTTATTGAATATTTCAAAATATACATTACACTAAATGATTTCAATCAATGTTCTACATATATTAGAATTTTTATTTTTATTGAAACGATTATCGATAATTTCTACCATAATATTTATTTCATCAATATCTAAAATGATAACAAACTCGATTCATTTCAATATTGAACTTGAACCATCTTCGAAAATAAGCTTTATTCACATCTACCATTTGTTTCTTTATTTTTCTGTTTTTTCATTCTAGTTTTGCTGTACGCGTGTTCTTTGATTAATCAAACCCATTTTATTCTGCGATCCATTGTGCAATACGCCCATAGGGCATTATAATGCTTACAATTAAAACTAAACGTTTCTTCTGTACACATCCGCTTATTTCGTATACAATTTGTATATGTATGAATTATTTTTTCAGAAAAAAGTAAATCTGTCTATTTATTTAATATAAATTGTTTATAGAACCTGTTGAAAGGTTAGTATTTGAGATGTATAGATAGATAACAGTTGTAAGGTGTATGCACTCGCTGCATTGCACATAAGACAAATAACAGAAATGACATGTCTAATATATATAAGGACATGTGAAGGTTGAAATATTTAAAATATCAAATTAAATTTCAATCGAATATTAATTTAATCAGCAACATAAATAATACACCGCGAATAAAACATCATAGATTTCAAATCGAGATTTCGAGCCGCTCATTTGATGAAATTATGAATATACACAAATTAAACATCATCCCCATTGTTTCGATTCTAGTTACTCTAAGCCTGCAATTAACGGTAATTGCGTGCACCATTTTTTTCATGACTAATTGCATCTTTGTGCACTTGACTTCATCGAACCGAGACGTCGCATGAGCTGAAATTATTATATCTGCTATATTGTGTTGACTATTCTTGTGTTGTTAAGGAATAGTGTTGGACTCGAGGAATTCCATTGTTTCATCGCGGTTAAGGTCGCACGATATTACGTGAATGTTATGGATATTACTTACGTTACAGGGTTTCAAGATTTGTTAAACAAACTTTCGAATTCGAATTGTCAATACGAAAATCATTCGATTCGAATGCATATGCATGAAATTTTCAATCGATCTTCAGACACGATTCAAACCGCATCTTCTATTATAATGAATACGAGCGATAAAACCTCGCATTTAATACATCGAATAAACAGATTCGATTAGTTTCATGCATGAATTCTCATTGCGATGACGTTACGTGCATAATCGTAATTTCGAAAATGCACCTTGGCCAGGGACGTTGTCATAATGCCACCTACGATCCAGAAACGCGCCTCTTCCACGACGAGGATATTAACAAGGAGTAAGGTGATGATTTCGTGTCGATTCCAGCCTGGAAAGACCGTGTCCTTTCCCTTTAAGGATATCAGATTATGAGAGTTGAACTGTGCAATGTGCGCAACGCGGAAAACCTGAAGAGTCAATGGGTTCAACCTTCGGTTTATGTTGTGTGTGATTTGTTGTTTTCGTATGTGGTCAGAGTTGATTTCGATTGGTTATTTGTCGATGCAGATGTGCGTTTCTCTATTATATGTACGTTGAAGAATAGATGCGATTTTGAATCGAAAAGTTTGATTTTTTTATTCGTTGCGAACGATTTTCAAATTAGTGGTCTAGGATAGAGCTTTTTCTGGAAATTTATATGGAAATCATTAGCGACAATTGTGTATGCAACACATTATACTGACAAACGAGTAACAATAGATACTAGTCGAACACAACACAAAAGATGTCTATTTCTCTATAGTCTGAGAGAAACTTCACACGAATAGAAGCGCAATAATTTTCGAAGGAATTTCACAATGTGTCACGTCAAAAAGTTGTCGCAACATCGCGATTTAACACGGTGACAATTGTTTGACGACAATGCAGGTGAAAGTTGAGCAATTTCATTGCTTACATATAAAACGATGCTTCATTTTGAGTAATTTTTCAATTTCATTGAAATTGCTTAATATTCTTTGAATCCTCTGATTATTGCGAAATTTTCGGCGGGCCATACGTAGCGTAGATCGGTTATTGTGGTTTCATTTTGGTGTTCGCTTCGAAACATCAACAAATACGTATCATACATTCTAAATGAACTTTCGTTGATAAATAAATGTTTGAAAGTATTGATTCGTCCATTGATTGGAACGGGAAGTTGCGTCATTTACTCTTATCAAAAGGATGTGCTTAAATGCGGGTTTGAATAAAAATATATTTACATGTAGCACATAAACGTACGTTGAAGATTTTTGTTCATATTCATCAGTACCTATTATTTGTCAAGATGAGAGCGAAATTTCCTAATAAGTTTTTTGAAACATTTACACAAGATTTAAATGAAAAATATTGCCGAAATCACTTTGAACAATAAAAAAATAGACAATATCAATCAAACGTTTAATGTTTTCATATATGCGATAGCTTTGAATTATGACCCAATAAAATTTGAATCGAATGCAAAGAGCGCGATTTTCTAACTGCGATAAGAACACGATATTATAATTTTTCTTTATAACGATACCGACGACGTTTTTATTGGACCAAATTTAAAAACTGATTTGTATGGAAGGATCGTATTTCGTTTTATGTCTTTTTTCTTTCGAGGAAAGAATTTCCCATACGTTGAGCGACCTCGTAAAAATTCGAACAAATAGTCACAATGCGAATATTGAATCAAAATTCTTCACTTCCCACATATTCTCAACACAACTTTTTCATTCAAAGATTATCTTGAATAACACGTCATTAATAATCATAATATTATGATCGTTCATGTAGTTATTAAATTAAATTTTATTTTATAGCAAAGTCGTTCGAATTTAACGTGTAGAGGTTGAATAAAATTTATTACAAATATATACAGCATGTTTGGGAGAAAGCTCAGTGATAATATTTTGTAAAAGCGCCTTATGTAGGAATGTTCGGTATGTTTGTCCACACTCAAACGTATCTACGAGCTTTTCATTTATTATTTATATTCGAACTTGAAACAAACGGAACTTTTTTCAAACGCTTTTTCAATCTGGATGTACTGTAATATTTTTTAATGCATCCAAGCGAGATAGCAGTTTCTTATATCATAAATAGTGACAGGTGTCGATTGTATACGTTCTTTTTCTATAATAAAAAATAAATAATGATACTCGGATGTGAATGGGTAAGTGATTTTTTATACGCGTTAAGAATGATTTGTACTAATATTAATTTTTAAATTATGACGCGTGTAATAGAATTCGATTCGAATTCATTTTCTTCTTATAAGCGAATACGATTTATTAAGGTCACATTGTTAAATTCGAAACAATTGTCGTTTCTAAAACTATCCATCTCACGTTTCATAGAACGTTTTTAAAAGTGAACGAAAAGTATCGATTTCGTAATGCGATATTTGTGAAAAAAATATTTTCCCATAGCTAAAAACGCGGTTGATATGTAACACAAAACTATTTCAAATAGAATTTAAGATCATTAAAAAAATAAGTTCTTAGCCTAGTATACAAATAATTCGCAGTAGATACACGAACGAGAAAATTGCAGCAATTTACTAGGAATTGCAAATTTTCCCAGCAAGAAAGCGACACACATCCACTAAATTCTAAATTATGATTAGAAATCCCGAGGAAAGGGCACAAAAAATGCAGTGACATCCTTTTCAATGCAACGAATGCAATTCGAAACGGTTTCACTTGCACCACTGGGTCATCATCGCATTTCTAAACGGTCAAGTATTTACGGCGTGACAAAAACCGCATAATTCAAAAATTACTACCAATTCATACACATGTGAGAGTTTTTTGCGGCGTGAAACTCGATCGCCGATCGCTAATGGGTTAATTCGCCTCAATTAATGCTTCCTGCGAACAACAGGTGTCGAATATCATCAACTAACATAGAATTATTTTTGTTTTTCGTGGAATGACTTAATAATGATTATGAATGGGTTAGATTAGATCAGGAACGGTTCGTAATATAAATTTTAGGGTGCGATGAAAATGAATAAGACTATAGACTAGCGGAATAAACTTCTATCCTAAAGAAAGTTTCGTGCAGCGAACTAAAAGCGATCTTTAAAAAGCTCTTTTTTTTTCTTTAGGTACTTTTATTTATTGATCAAACAAAAATATTCGGTAGGATCATCCAAATCATCCAAGATATATATTTTAGCATTTATGGAATAGACTATTGGTATGACACTTGACGGGTTAAAATAGGTCAGTTTTCGTGTGTGTGTTTATAAATGAAGTTGACATTTTAAATTAAGTTAGATTAGATTGCATCATGTAAACTATCTGGTCTGTAAATATCTGTCTTTTTTATTGTGAAAAATAAGTGTCCCAGCTCATTTTATGGAAAAACCACCTTTGAATTAGATCAGAACTTGTAGTTAAAAAATATAGGTTTATTAAAATTCAAATCTCCTCTTTAGCCCATTTCATAACTGGACAGCTCTTCCAGATCGTTTATAACGTATTTTCGAAACGGATCTATGATATTTCTGTAAGCGACGTGTAAATGATCGATCGATCGTCGCTCGGGCTAACGGACGAGTGTTAAATCAATTATTGGCGAAGAGCGCCGCGAAACGTTACGGTTGGACACCGATCGCAACTGAAAAAATATCTCTAAAATAAAACAGAAAATGAGAGAAAAAAAGTAGTTGAAAATGACTGAGAAGAGGAATATAAAGAAAAAAAACAGGCGGCTACCGAACGTTTACCGTTCGTTGTTCAATAGTCAAGTCATCGTTGACTATGTGTTGGGTTCAATGCCATTGGCGACAGACGGATTTCTGTTGTTGATTGGATTGTTTTGAGTTTTGATTGTTGTACGATTTTCGTGTTTTAGGATTTATATTAAAATAGCGCTACTTGACTGTCGTGTGCGATTTTGTTTGGATAAAATATTTGCTCGATTGAAAAAAATCTTGTTTGATTTGGTAAAATGAAATTGCTAAAATGATTTATTATCATAAGTGATTCATTTGTGTTTGGAAGTGAGAGTAAATTAGTATAGCATTTGAATGTCATTTATCCAATCACAGATTAATCTATTCGGTGATAATCATCAAAATGTGAAATCTAAAACCTTATCGATTTTAATTGCAATTATAGTTTAGCTAATTAGTGATTCATTTATACCTCTCAGCAGCATGATCATCTGTACATAAATAGATATTAAAAATAAAAAAATGTTTGAAATTAAATATGTTCTCATATAAATTAATTATATATTTTTTTGTTACAATGGGTTGAAACAGAATTCTGCATTTTTTTAATTATTGTTTGTTTATGCTTAATCATACATATTCGCACAACATGTAAAAATATAATATTTCCAACATTCTGGTAAGACAGCGTCTGTCACAGTCTGACGAGCCACCATTATGGGGATTTATCGCCCATAAAATTGCTAGATCGAAACTGCGAACATCGTTTTGCGCTATTATCCACCGTTCTCTACAGTTACCTTACATATGGAAAGAAGAAATAATCGATTTACATACGACCGATTCATAGACCATAAGTGCACAAACGAAATCCAATTAAATCTGTATATTTTACGTAAATCATAGATATGCTTGTATTGCAGTGAAGTGATACAACTAAGTAGTGAAATTTGTATCTTTGAATAAAATTTTATTTTGTTCTAGACTTAAATCGAATTCAAACATTAGAATTAATATTTATTTAAAGTTCCAATTGAAAGACAAAAAATCTGATATTTTATCAAATTTACAGAATATATGGCAGATTCTACATTTTAAACTGGATTTGTGGCAATTATCATTATGGTAGTCGAGAGAAGAATAGTGCAGTTTGATCTGGAATTATTGAAAAAATGTCTCTCCTATTATTTTTATTTCATTTCCTTCGATTACGAAGATCATTTAGACTTCACTTTAAACGAAAACATATAATATTTTAGTGATAACGATAAAAAAGTATCCGATGACTCTAGTAACTTGAGTCTTTATATATCTGAATTGAAGTGTAAAATCTTCTAGTGGACACTGTATAATCCGCCATAAAATTTCGATAAGAATTGCTATTAGTTCCTGCGGGCTTTTAGAGTGCATGCACTCACATACGAGAGTGCAACCGAACTAGAAATCGCACACAATCCGCTCTTAAACTTTATCGCTTTTTAGTCAGTTTAGTAAATAGTAAAGTGTTTGCGAGCCCAGAGGCAATGCGGAGGTTAAAGATCGCAATGGTGTATCGACTTTCGCGCCATGACACGATTTACTTTCGAGGCGTCAAGTGTGCGATATTCGAACGAGATAGTATTTAACTTGTAATGAGGCCATAAACACACCCCGGAGCTGTCCTGGCCTAAACGGTGGTAGTTCTGGTCAGGGGAGGTCAACTAAATATATAAACATTTATCTGCAAATGAGAATTCACAAGAAATCCTCTAACCATTTGTTAACAATTTGAAATTTTACAATTTTCATTGTATTCATTTGAATATTATATTGCTGAAGCATTTAAGCAGATTTATTATGAACTGTAAAAAAATCTTATTTAAATCCGAAACGGAATAGGAAGGAAAAAAACAGCATTTGCATAGTTCAACGATCGGAATGTTGCGTTAACAACCTTGGTTTATTTTCGATCGTTTGTGTGGTATTAAAAAATAAAAAGAAGAGATTGACCCTTTACGCTTCGGTGTTTCTATTTTTATTTTTTCATAAATCATTATGCGTATTTATGTTCAGATTAGATCTGTTTCGTAATGGACTGTCTGTTCGATTCATGAACGAATTAAATGCGAAATTATGAAACTCGCTCTTACGATCGTTATCGAATTTTTTTTAATAAATCGTTCGAAAGGGTTTATAATTGTACGTGTTTCCTATGATAATTTTCATATGACGACATTAAATCAACGAAAAATATTTGAAAAAACACCAGAATGCCTTTCACTTACATTTGTGAAAGCTAAATGTTTGAAAAAATATATAAGATTAACCGAATTTCAACACATAAATATACTCAAATTATCTTATAACGAACTATATATGGTATTGAATATGATAAAAGACAGCTTAATCTCACATATGAAAAAATATTTACATTGCTCTGATGATTTTAATATTAATATGCAAAAAAATGATGGATCGCCCGATACAAATCGAATATAAAATACTTCGAAAAGTCTTTTGTTTCGCTATTTTTTCATCACACGAACCGAAACATTTTTTTTTGGTACATCAATTATGAATTAATTTAAAATCTAACTTGCGCTTCCATTCGCATTATTCGTGTACCGAGATATAATTACATGGCATAGCGCCCGTATAAACACAGCTTTTGTAGTACAAGTAAAAAAGTTACTATCCAGATAGTACATTTTTTACTACATTGTAGATTATTATACAGACCAGTGATGTGCCGAAGAAAATTTTAGAAAGAATATTTTTTTAGACTTCTATTCAGAAATATTTGCATAATATAATTTTATATAATACGTTATACAATTTGCCGTATCGAATAATTGTTTAATAGTTTTTATGTATTGTGTAATTATTACAAATAATATAAAGTATATCATAGTATATGGTTGAATTTATACAAAAAAAATTTTTTTGTCGCAATAGAGCCTCTTTTCCAACGAATCTCAAGTTACGCCACTGACACATATAGAGTATTTTCTTAGAGACAAACAAGTCTCAAGGAAATTTAATAAATACGAAACGGCAAAAAGCTCAAAGCCGCGATTATTATTTTTTCATTATGCCATCATTCGTAATTTGTATTTAACGTAATAAGCATTCGTGAAGGCATTCCGTAAAAAAGTGGGGTTAACTCGCAATGAAAAAAGCATCGAACTTGAACTCGAGTGAACTCGTACAAAACAATAACATATCGCTTTACAGTAATTATAACCGATTCGGTTTCGATTGAATTGGCTTTTTTTTCATATGGAGAGTTAATTTTCTGAAGCGATTCGTATGATTATACTAGATGTATCAATCTGAAGATCGCAGCCGGTAATTGATCGCGTTTCGAATGATTTAGCTTTTTGTGCCGAACGCCATTAATATAAACTGATAAAATTGCTTCTAATAAAGCTATAGAAAATGGAGTTTTGTATCAAATGAAATCGAAAGATGAAAACCATCATGGAATTGTGGAATTCATGTTAACTGTACAAATGAGGAATCTGATCGAGTATGTCACCTGAACATGCCGCAATAGTTTTCTTCGAAGTCTTGATCGGGTGGTACGACTCTTTCTAGGAACCTAGGAGTTAGAGCTAGTGAAGAGGCAGCAGCCAGCAACCAGGGGTCGCCAAGCTCTCCAGCATCAACAGAAAGACGAGTCGCATCGCTGGACCCTGACCCTGATGCTGAACTGCTCGAGTTTGAAAATATCGGACACTGGCACATTTCCTGAAAAAAAAAAGAATTCAAATTAATTATTTCGTATGAGAAAGTTTTATTTGAAATCTTGGTATAAATATGTCTTACTATCAATTAAGTAAAACATAGTAGTTCGGTGTTGACGCACATACGATAATAACAAATGGTTTCTTATTGAATCAATAATTTTAACGTTACAGCTTATTGAGGTATTTTAAAAATGGCAATAACGTTAAAATGTAATTCGATTTCGTAAAATATCTGACAATAAAACAACATTAATATCAAATAAGAAAACTATTTTAAATTCAACTTTTATATGATATACAATTTAAGGGTGCAGATTAACGAAAGTAGATACACGTTAAATACGAAAAGTCAACTTCATATTAATGACCTAACTTATTAGATTTAATTAAAAAAACAATACATTTCAGAAAAACGAACTCTTCAGATTTCACCATCGAACGACCTGTCGAATGTGACTTGGAACCTGACAGATACAAATTGAATCCAAAAGTGGCGTTTCACTTCAACACTATTCGATTTCATCAATCAGCCTGTTCGAAGCTCGGTTTTGCATTTGTATGGATGGCTCATTCGCAAAATTCACACGAGAAAAACTGGAGTGATTATTCATAGAGTAAATACGCGTCGCATGCACGAAATTGGATATTAATGCTATGAATATTTCATATGGTGAAACTCGGTCGACTTCGGAATCATGTGTTAGATTTTTTTTATGAAAAAAAATGTGTCAAAGGATACTCTTAATGAATAAATTTGTCAAATTTAAATTTATGAAAAATTCGGTGATATTTAAAAATAATTTAAAACGCAATCAATCACAATATCAACCGATCTTCCTCTTATATGAAATTCAATTTATGAATAAATTTATTGGAATCAATATATTTCAAATCTAATAAATGCTTTTTGCATGTCGATAAGATAATTTCCGCCACTAAACAGAACTCCAAGAAGTTCGAGCGGATGAATTAATATTGCTTCTATCGATAAAAAATCCTACTTTTTTCTATATCCTTATCGAATCGATGTCAAATTTGATTTATTACAGTTACGTATGAAAAGATTCGTAAACTCGAAGTTAATTGGCTTTGTTATACTGTTACGCGTTATCGACTATAGATCGACACGTATAACGTTTCTATTTTTTTAGTGTCTGCAATTTTTTTTTCAGATTGATAGCTATAAATATTTAATATGTCAAAATATGCAAAACCGTCGCAAATTTAATTGGATGTCTATTATTTATGAATAGTAATGTACGAATTTGGTTTGAAATTAAAAGCTTTTTATTCAATAAGCTAAACGAATCTTCAACTAAGTTCATTGTTCGATTATTTATTTTTAATTATTTAATATCTGCAAGACATCAAGTTTACGTATTAGTTAGAAACTTATATTGTTATAGAAAATACAAGCAAATTGCTTAAAGAAAAATTTCCGACTTTCCGTTTCCTTCCAATTAAATCGGACATTACTCAACACGTTGCCCTTTCGCTTGTTTGAAACACACCTGAACGAAATGCACAGAATCTTATAGTCATATTATATAAGAAGAGAATATACATAAAATATATAAATATTTTCATATATGTATGTGAGTTATACACAATAACAAGAGGATCACGATTTCGTTCGAGATTGCAAAAGCAGAGGCGCGGCGATAACGGGTCGTAAATAATATTAGCTCTGGTGTATCTCACACTGTTAAATTGTTATTGTGGCCTCGTTGCCAATTACCAAGAAAATTTACCGAAAATTTCATCAAATTGGTACGAATTTTTGTGTATACAGGAGGCATCAACTTTTGCTCAAGGAGCCTCAGACAGATGTGGGAAAATTAAATCTGTGGCTTTATAAATGATTTGAAATATGTAGATAATATTTATACATATAATAATAAATATAATGGTTGTCTATATTTGTCGCATAAAAAAGATAAAAAGTGAAACTTTTTTTCAACTATTTGTATAATACTTAATGCGCAATCGCATTTTGTACTTAATCGCATTAGGGTCGAGTTTATTCTTCGAAAGGAAATCTATTGAAAACGTATTGATGAATAGATATTCAATTTTATTTGTATAGATTTATAATAAAATTCAAGCTATAAAAGTAAAATGAAAGAACGATTTATTTCTTATGATATTAAAACCATTGTTAAAATATAATAGTTTTGAATACGTTCGAAAGATCATAATTGATGCATGACAATACATTTTCAAGTTCGAGAAAGTATACGGAACATAATAGAAATATGAAAGTTATATTTCTTTATTAAAAATTCATTTATTATAATATAAATCATAAATTTTCAACAATTTTGTACAACGATTGGATTGAATTCTATAGAGAGAAAAAATGATCGAAACAAAAACGTGTGACTCGATCGAATCAATATAGGGTATCCATATCGTATTATGCGAATATATGAAGACGATATCGTGACCGAGCGAGGGTTAATTTAAAAGTATTCTCATATCGACGAGTCCGTATCGAAAGTTTCACATACATATGTATGCAGTGAATGAAAATATTCAATTTGATTCGATCGCAAGTGTAATTTTATGGCGCATCTTCTCGAGCTGATCAAGTACTACTGAAAAGCGGAAGAGTCCAACAAAAAGAAAATGAACTTCAAATATGAGGCGAACAGGTTCGAAAATAACAATTTGTAAAAAAAAATCTTTTGATGACATTGATAAATTATATTAACATTGAAAAATATGTGCAATACTATTGTTTAGTTATTAGATTATTTTTTTACACTGTGACCAATTTTGATTAGTAGTTAAACAATACATTTAAAATTGAGAATTAATTGAAGCAACACAGTTAATTCTCAATTTTTCTTTCAAATTCAGTCTAAAATTCTTAATAATCGTTTGGCAAATTCAACAAAAATCGTTATAAATCAAACATTTCAAATCAAAATTTATTGTGTTTCACTCATTCACACAATCATAATATTAGTTCATATTTGAAAATCATACTAATCGATAAAAAAATCATTGACGTTGTGACTTTTGAATCTTCATTCCTTTTATACGAACAAAAAGAAACTGTTAACGAAAAAGGTCGGAATGCTCTTGAACTTGATGCGGCAAAGCGAATTTATCACTTTTTTTACTACTACTTGAATATTCCTCAGACATGACCAGTTTTACTGATTTAACTGTACAACCGCTCGTTACATCACTACGGCCTTTTTGATACCTTAATTACGCCGAAGGCACGAGCGAAAAATATTATCTTATCGTAATATTAAATACAGATTGGGTGTTACGAAGTAGATTAAGCCGACATAGAATGATAGATCCTTAAAAATAGAACGTTATTCAATTACAGATTTAAATCAAAAATATGTAATTGTCTGAAAATTTAATAGAATTTATGAATAGATAAATTTCGTTTGGCACCAAATAAAATCGGTTAGCGACAGACGCCGGATCTAATCTGAATGAAAATATGTTTTTTCATCGAACGTCGAAAAAATTAGAAAACGACGTCCGTTCAATAAATAACGATCCACAGTTGAGGAGCGATTCTTGTTAATTTTCAGTCTAAAAGAAGCGTAGGCGTGAAATATGTATTGTAAATTTATTTTTGTCGGCAAATATTTGAATACATTTAATTAGACAATGTTTTTTCATCGATATAACTGAAGAATAAATCAGAAAATCTATTACACCGTTTTAAGAAATTTCTATGCAAAAAATATGAGTGGGTATTGATAATGTTCAATCATTGAATCGGATGGCTTTAAGTTGTTAGTTTGTTAGTTAATTGCATTCCGAATATGGTTTTTATGTCGATGACATTAAAATCGATCGGTAGTTCATAACTGTATTTCGATTTAGGTAAATTTTATAAAAAAGTGAAACTGCTAGTCAACAGAAAAAACGTGATACTTTTGGGTATTCTAAAGAAATTTTAATATGAAAGCACAACAAAATTTTGGCGACGTAAATATTTTTAATGAAACAATTATAAATCAATTTATGATTTACATATGAAAAAGATTCTATAGAATTTGAAAAGAAACACGTAAAATTTTACAAGCCATAATAACAAATTCTTCACAAATAACGAATATGAACGAAAATAGTCTCTGGAAAACAGAAATAACTGACAATAGCTAAACAGTAAATGACCATCGACGACAATGCGTACGTTGTTCGCGATTTTTTTTATACCATCATGTGTCTATTTAATCTCGACAAGATGATCAAATAGTGGGTGCCGAAGGCGATTTCCAAGAGTGACCAAGAGAGACTCCGAGGCTCGGCAAAGGTAAAGAACGAAAGGTAAGAACCGGCAATTTATGCGAAGAACCGACTCGAAAACGACGCGAATTGTTTTATCTATTCTGAGGGTTTTGTTATTTTTTTGAATCTCATGAAACTTCTTTGGTGGCGCCTACGTTTCGGTTCTCACGCGATTGATATGCTGTTTGAGATTTCGCAATTTAGATAGGAGTGTATGGAATAAAGATTTATATTCATGGTATTTTAAAAGATTTTTATATATTTAAGTTGATTTGTGAAGATATTGCGAAAATTTTTAAATTACTTTAAATTGTGTACTCAAAGACATTTCACACAGAACTAGCATGTTCAGCTAAAACATTTTTTTCTATCTACGAACGAGCTTTTTATTGCATGATGTATGTTTCCTAATTTTGATCGCGCTAGGAATGCCAATTTTTTAACACGTACGTGTTGCGAAAAAACTCAGCCAATTTTGTACAAAGACGACCAAATTGTGCTCAGTTTTTTTCAACACCATGGAATTAAGTTCGAGATTGATGTTGAGTATATTTTCATAAGCGGTATGAACTTTGTCTGAACTCGTCTGCGTTTTCTCATAATCATCTCGTGTCATATCGACGTTAGAAGATGAACATTTTCACTATATTGGTATTGTCGGTTGTTAAAATCAACAGTTGAAATGTTAAATAAATAGTAACGTTTGTTTGGGGTCAGAATAATTTTGCAGTAAGTATATATGTATGTATATCTACCGAGTGATTGCTTATTTTTATTATTAGGTAAAATACAAACTTATTAAGCAATATTTATTATAATTAATCAATTATGTACATTTTAATGTCTTTTTGTTTGTATTCATATCTCCATGTCACATATCAATATCGAACGCAATCGTATAATATGTGTTATTGATGAAATTTCGTAAATTTTTAATAAGAAATATATCAAATATAAATTTAATGCAATTTGATATGAAAAGATTTCAATAAATTAAGTATATTATACAAAATACGAATCAAAATTTTACGAGTATTAATAAATATTTATACAAAACAACCAACAAAACACTATATAAACTTGAATCACTTAACATCACATCCTACACCGAAATTTCGATGACACTTTCTGTCAGCTGTTAAAATCGACAGTTATTCAAATGAAACCGTCGCAATTATCAGAGACGCTCATTACACTAGAAACTAGATAAAATGTGTTCACATTAACCACGTATTCGTACTGTGGGCGTTTTTATCTATGGAAAGAGAGACTCGGTTACTAAAAAAAAGCCTTCGATGGTAAAAGTACGTGAATTGAAGCAGCCCATGACTTTTAGTGGACATTTGAAATTGTCGATAAAGGTAAGGACTTCGAGTTCTTGGTGGTCACCAGTTTGGTTTGTTGATGTTTTGTTTGTGACGAAGAAAGTGGCGATGAATGGTTTGAATTATCATGCATTATACGAGTACGTTTGAGGATTTCGAATGGAGAGTTAGATTTGAAAATATTTTTCAATTATGATTTTTTTTTATTGTTGGTTTCTTCTTTAATTTTCATGATAATTGCGAAATTCCAATGAATTGTAAACTAATAATAGTTCTAATCGTAAATGAACTGAGCTGAACAATCTTCGCAATAAAACGTAACGATCTTTCACAACGAAACGTCAATTCAATGGAAAATCTCAACATCTATATAATTTCATGAAATTATACAGAGCGCGAATAATCACCGCTACATTCATAAACAATCGCTAATAACCTAATCAATAAATAATAAAATCGATGCCTACTATTTTTTGCAACATCACGAACCATCTCGAAAAACGACCATCGGAAAAACTATCAAATTTTACCGCAGAACCACTCGAACCCATTTCTCACAGCTGATATTGAACTTGTGAGAAACTCAAACGAAAATTAGAGAAAATCGAAGAAGATCGCATTACAGCAATTTGTGTTTTGTGGAAATCTTCCGTAATTGTCCATTCAAAGCAGTTTATGACCTCGGCTGACTTGTGACACACTTAATTCACCTGATGCAGTGGAGCATTTTCCGAGTGTCGGTTTCGACTTTTTTTTCACTGTCGATCTATGTGAATTGAACGTGTATGAGGTGAAGAATGTGTGAATTGGATGTGTGTGTTGAATTTGTATGTTTTCCGAGTTATGTGTGTGTGTTTTACATAAAACCGTGCGTATTCTTCGCTATTGACCCACTTCACACACTTGCGAGTTCAACGATCGCGAAATGAACTTATGGATGTTGGTTTTAACTCAAGTATATATTAAAATGGGCATATGCTTTTGTAATTATTCGTAAAATATATATTACGGTAAAATAATCGATAATGATTGAAGCTTTCACGCATGAAATTCAAAACGAAAAATGTTTTTGAGTGAGTTAAAATTAATTTATGCAAATAGCCGAATTTTTTCAAGAAAAGCGTAAAATTTCTCAATACAAGCAGCCTCCATATTGAGTTACAATCGAATCCGTATAATTTGTAAACAAATCGTTAAAGTGAATAATAACTGTCACGCGAACTCGTCGTAAATACATCACGTTAAAGTATACATTTTCCGATTATCAAACTGGCAATTATACATTCTCTTACGTACGAGATAAGTCAACGACTTTGCATATATTATGGGAAATATAAGAAAAAAAATGAATAAAATGCTTGTAGAAAGCCCACGCGATCGTATTTTATGACTACGAATCGATAGTAGCGCATTTTTTGAATTTTTGCTTGGCCAATTATTTGTGTTCGAATAAGATAATAGACAGCGTAAAAATACTTATAATCGATAAATTATTTTATAGATAAGGTGAAGTAATAGCGATGTCATTAAATCCAAGTCCGTTTGTGATAGAAATGCTAATGTAAATATGTCATTTAACCTATCGTTTGAACAAGAAAGGATATTGACCTGGATGGAAAGTTCAAGGTCATAAATTGTAGAACTTTTCAATTATTAATAATAATTTTGTACTCGAAAAACAGACTAACGTTTATTTAAAGGTAAGTTGAATATTCTTATGAATAAAAATGAAGAAATTACAGAAAATAAATTTCGGAGAACAAACAAATCCAATAGATAGATAACGCAATAAAATGAAGGATGTATTTCAATATAAAGTCACTACCTATGACTAGATACGAATACATTTCAGGAAATGACTTTTTCGCCAGATGTAATTTTCAAAATATTGCTTTATACAAGATAGAGTTGAAAGCATTCATAATTAAAAAAAACGCGATACTTGTACAGATACAAATTATAAGGTCACATAATACATCTTAGATAAGTCGAACACATACCTATAACAATCTATGTTTTAAATACTTTCGAATTATCCTGTAACACAACCCACACACAATAGCAATCGCTGTTAAATGGGTAATTGGCGAACGTTTTTGTGTGCGGCGTCTCTGGTTCAGTCCTCGGGGCTCGTTAGGCCACTCTCTGCAAATCCGGAGGTGGATGTTGCATAAGCCAATTAGGAAGACGCTGTTTGTCGGCGAAATGCGCTCACCATATTGCTAATGTACGATTATGGCCTAGGGAACTTGCATTAGAGTTGCATACGATAAAGCCATTCCGTCGTGTTCGAAGAGCGTTGGTCAGTTGAACCGCTTTTGACTTATAACGAGAGACGAAGTGTGGATTGTCGAATTGACGCGTAGAGAAAATTTATTATCGAAAGTATAATAGATTGGATTGGTTTTTGTTGAAATGAAAATCGTATTTTCAAAAGATGTCTTATGGAAATCTTATGAGATTTGTGTGTATGTGAATTCGATAAAAATATGATGCGTTTAAAGTCAACCGTTAAAAAAAATGTACATCTATTGCAAATCGTGTGAAATTTATAGATTTCATGTACATATATTAACAGTTATTATTGAAACAGTGATATTTTCCAGAAAGCTTCTTGTTTAAGTCAAATAAATAACTCATGCATTGTTTAACATAACTTTTTAACACTTCAAAACATGCGTAGGTTATAAACGATTTTGTTCACGCTTGTTTCGGAAGCATTGCACAATTTCGGACTCTCTCTTCTTGTTGAAGAAAATTTGACTAAATTCTAAATCAAACAGAAAATTCTTTCAACGGTAACGAGACTCTCTGATAAATACGTCAGCTTATTCGTATTCCAAAGAATCTTCGCTACGCTTCAAAACAATATACAGAAGGAATTTCATAACTATTTTAAGTTATAACGGGAAATCGATTGAAACAATTGAACGAATAAATACGTCAATGAGCAACTCATCAATAGAATACGATTTCGAAATGGAATTGAACAATTGTCCACATAATAGATTACGTGAATATGAAATGCATTGAATATTTTGTAGACAATAAGTAAAATTTATATACATATATACTATACTTTGAAAACTTATTGAAGCCATCAACGAAAACAATTCAACAATCGTAATCCGAACTGAAACACGTAAACTGTTACACATTTCAACTGGATCAAAATATCGATTTCTCAGAACGCTCCAACTGCCCATACGAAACAGATCCATCTCCGAGCTATTACAAAGGCGTGGTGCGAATCGAACACGAATAAAAGCCTAGAATAATAAAAGCCTAGAATGAAAAAAAATGTGGAATTCGGTCGTGGGTTTGGCGCTAGTCCGATCATTCGAATCTCCGAGTTATATGACGGACGCTAAACGCTTTTTATCGGAACTCAGAGGTTACATAACGGACAACGCAACAGTCGTCCGAGTTGTGTTGTTGTTGTTGTGTGGTTGTTGTCGTTGGCCATTTCTTTATTTTGTTTGATATTCGTAGTCACCTTGCCGCTTCTTGGTCACGGTCGGTCCATTGTCGATGGGTTAACTGTTGTTGTCGCCTCTTACGTGATAATGTTTATGAAATGTGCGGTTTCGATTGTGGCAGATTCGATTGTACAAGTGAATTGTTTTTAATTTAAAAAATGATCGGTTTAATGTTACTTAGAAGGAAATTATTTTTTGCGCTTCTATCTTAAAGTTGGTCACCTTAATGAGTGTGTCGTCTATCAATCAAACTGATTTGAAACTTAAATATAAATAGAAATGAACGTGGATCGTTGAACTTCTGACATGGTTTAACTGTTCAAGTATAAAATATTGTTTTTTAAACGCTAACTAATCCGATATAAGTTACACGAGTGCGTTTTTTTCGTTACATATAAAGGTTGTAACATACTATCTAACAGTTTTTGAAAAATGTTATTATTCACGAAATAAATTTCAATGTGCAGGTAGATACCTATATATTGTTCTAATTTTATTTGTTTGCTTCATAAAAATATATGCATATTGAATATCAAATAAAAATGTTTCACAGTTATATTGAAACATATTTTCTAATATTTTTCATGAAACATCTTATTTATCATCACAAAAGTTTGATTTTATTGATATTCAATATTCCTACATTTATTTGATTTGTTTACTATACAAATCTTATTTTATCTGACAGCAATATACATCCGATGTCTGATCATATATACCTAACATAATAATAAATAATCCCGTCTCTTAATTGGAAAAAAAAGGCAGAATCAGTTACATATAACGTTAGCGATTTGTGCTGCGGTCAAGTTGCACACCTGCGATTTAAAAGCAAATTGATTAAACATTTGAATAAATTGGCTAAGCGATTTGTTTCGATTGTATAAATATCATGGATAATCGCATTAATGAACGTTCTTAAACAGCCATGAAAAAAAAATGACGTAAGATGTATGATATATTCGTAAAACAAACGTCTCTTACATCGAACATATGATAAACACCGTGTAAAAATGTTATGACAACAATCGAGTGTGCTTTCCGAGAATTGCGTAACTGTTTAAAAGCATCTGAATGACTTAAGTACGAAGTCTCTCAAACTTTTACAATAAAAAAAACAATAATAATTAAATTAGGTTTAAATGAATCACACGTTAATTTTTAAAATGCGATTGTTCATCTGTGAAATGTTTTACATAGAATCTGAAATATTTTTTTAATCGCGATCCACAGTTTGATTGACTTCAGTACACTATTTAAACTGGGTATACTGGTTTTGCTTTTCCAGATGCTACTTCACCATTGTTGGCACCTTCAACCAAAAAAAGTTCACAACGTCCCAATTGAGCAACACTGTTTTCAAAAGAAGCGTTAAAAATCAAAATGAAAGATAAATGAGAGCATTTTGAACTTTTCAGAAAATTTCAAGTAATTTTCTCGGAGAAAAAGGTACAAATTTGAATTTAAATTATTTGCGAACACATAATATTTTTTTCATATCATAAATTCTTATAAATAATCTTGATTACGATTCAGCAGTAGGTATGTGGCATCTAGAAAAAAAAATCTAATTCAAATTTGATCGATCGATCTCTCTATCAGAGGTCGTTAGGCTAATTAGGCGTCAAAAAATCTATTGTTGATTTCAGATAAGCTCTACGAATTGTTTTGTACTCACACTGTGAACCATTCAAATTACAATAAAGCGGTAACAAGGAAACGTTTGTATTTTGAAACATTTGATAAACAGATAAGTAAATTTCTTAATTGTGGTTATTCAAATTTGATATTTTTACGTATGCTAAATGTATTCTATATACAAATCATCAGAAAAAGCATTTTAGTATTGCTTTCAAATTGAATAAATTCGATATCGATTTACATAATAATATCGAACAAAATAAAAGTCCCAGCGAAATATTTTTTTAAGAGAAAGAGCTGGAAACCATATGCTACCTAAACGTTTCACGTAATACTTTGATGCAAAATATGATGTTCTTTAGGATATCATATTTCCGTTTTGATATCGAATTTCTTTTTCCAATATTATATTTTTTGATAAAACAGTCTTGTATTTCCATTAAAAACAATTTTTGTTTGGAAATTCGGAATGTATCAAATCACGTTGTGAGACACTATTACAATAACACATGTATTCAAATTTTAATTTCATGCTCGAGCAAATATTTTACTTCATTACAAGTAATATGAACTATCTACCTTGTTCCAATGCTTTTGCAAGCAATTATATTTGGAACTCATTATGTCAAATGAAATTTTGTAAAAAAATATTTTGAAATTGTTCGGGCATCAGACAATTAAATCGAACTCAACTCGAAGATCACAGAACGAGTCTAGCTATTCGCTCGAAAAACTACAAAAGCAAAAGCGAAAAAAAAACAATGACAGGTCTTTCTAGACGTGACAGAAGTTCCCAAGACGTCTCCGATTAAAACCATTTAATTGTTCTTCAAAAATTACACACCAGATCCAAGATGGTGCGGCCGATGTCAAAGCCTCTTCGCTCGACTCTCCGCAAAGCCGATGGCCTAATGACTATATTTACCTCGTCTTTTGCCCTTTTATTTTTCTCGAGTTATCTCACCGTTGCCGATCGTATGGGAATTGCATTCTGATGCACTTTTACGACCCGCCTCGCATGAAAAATACAATAATTTCGATTGATTTTCACCTTGTTCTGCTCGATGGTACTGGTAATTGCGACGGATACGACTCGAAAGTACAGTAAAACCTAAACAATCTGATCATTCGATAGATTCACTAAATGAAACTTATCGATTCATAATTATGTAATAATCAAATAATACAGTTAAAATGTGTTTTAAAGAAAAAAATATTACTATCAACAATTTCAAGATCTTAATAAAAAAATATTGTATGATTAATTGAAAAACAATTTATATCGGAAAAAATTCTCTAATTTTCACTGAGCTATTTAGATTTCTGCAAAAGTTAAGATTTAAATGAAAAAGAAAGATATCTAAATAAGTAGAATTTCAATGGATCATTTCAAATTTAAGATGATTTGTGTGCATTTAACTGTATTTCAAATTACATAAAGTGCAATACATAAATTTAAAATTATCCGATATACATCGATGAGTACAAATATTAATTTTCAAATCACAACTCATACAATCGAGTTTTCGCTGCACAATTGCATATTACACATAACGAGCGACTCGTTTCGCTTTTCAATTATCGGGAATTTGTATAACGACAAATTACGCCCGTCAATAAATCAGCCCTTTTTCGAAATATGCCCCCCATTAATAATAACGCAATAAATATCACTACCGACTTTCCTATATAAATTGAATACAAATGAGCTCATGAGGCTTTGATTTAGAACGGAACCAACTGCACAATATATCACAAATACGAATGTGAGCAAAGATGTTTACGACCGCTTTAAAATGGGATTATTTCGAACGGTGTTTGCGCTGTTCGAAAGCCGTAAAGTTCAACTAGATGTGCGGGTGGTCATCTATGGGTTTAATTGTCGAAATCGTAAATATTACGGAAATTACGGTAGGTGATTATTGGTGATGTATTGGGAGAGCGTTAGTTGTTAAATGTGTGGTTTTTGACGTCGTAAGTTATGGTTTTTTTTTTTTGGTTTATGATACGGTAGATGATTTTAGTATGCATTTTTCGAAGGTGTATGGAATGTAGAAATATGATTTAAATCTGGTAATTAATGAAATAGATTGTATTTTAGGTGATTCTATGTAAGATAATATTTATCGTCAATTTAAGCGACATGTTTGATTAACTAACAAATCATAACAGTTTGAGCTCTAAAAAGAGAAATTTATGTGAATTCGTTCGATGCAATCACGCAAAGGTAAATATTTACAACTCGACCATTCAGCAATAAACGGCAAAGGATTCAATTACAAAGTCGTTACTTGCAGACCAGGAAGTAGTTCTAAAGAAGCGTTGTCGCCAATAAATGGCATACAGACACAAGAATCGACAATCGTCCATTGAAAAAAACTAATCCAGACTACGAAAAAAATCCATCATCGACAATGGACTGTGAGATTTCTTTGTGGTGCTAATTGGCAACAATTACGCAGAAGCCTTTACGAATCGTTAGCGCCTACGACTAAAATACCGTGTTTATGAGCTTAGTTCGACATACCGACAAAAGAATTACTTTCGTAAAATCTTAACAGTTATATATAGACATTTTAAAAATTAATCTATATGTAATGACTTCGATCAATACAGTGTTTATTTTCGATCAGTGAAAAAGCTTGGAATTTCATAGGGTAAAGCTTCCGCCGCGCCGATTTCGATTGAAGTCTCTGATGATTATTCAGCAGATTCTTATTGAATGCAGAAATAGAATATGCATTGAAATGTGCATCACTCAAAGGATGCGCCTTCGGAAGATCGTTCATTGTTGGGCGTCATAATCGGTGATTGATTTGAAGCTGCGTACGTCTGAATGTATCTTTGAGAAATTTGTATTTAGATTGAATTTATTTATGTCCGTAACGGAAATTGAAATATGATTTGAATTTTTTGCAAAGAATTAGCAATAATTTGAATTTTCTGTACGTTTTTTTTTCGATCGGAGGCGTATGTAAATTTTTATTATTGGAATTTTATATTCATTGATTTTTTCGTAATAAATGATAATTTATTAACTTTTATGTATTATTATAATATTTTTTCAAAAAATGTATGTATGAATTTTAATTGATATTACATTATATTATGCTAATTATGATTTTAATTGTCATTTTGTTTGGAAGTATGGAATTCACATAAATTTTTGTATTACGAGTATATGTATAATAATTTAAATTACAGTCATCATTAACACTGTCAAAATACATATTAAAATTAATTATTTGCGATGATTATTTAACTCATACGAAACTCAAATCAATTAACATTCTTAATAAACATTAATTAACTACAATAGAGTACGATTCTTGTCATAACATTGATAAAATGCGCATCCAACACGCATCTTTCACGCTCAAGCCGTCAAACCCGAAAGTTTCAACCGAACAAAAATACTAAAAACGGCCTCAAAAAACACAAAAAGCAATCTTTATACACTAAAACGAAAATATTACTAGCATAAAACGCAGTTTTGAAATGCGCGGCGTTCACAAAACGAGAAATTAATTTGCAACGGTGACTAGCGCTCGTTGCGGGTCGGCGTTTTCTCACACGAGAACCACAACACAACACAACCACTGAAACAACGGCAACAACACCAACAACGGCCGAGGAGAGGATGATGTTAAAGAAGGGTCCATCTCGGCGGAAACGTGAATCGTAAAAATATCTGATGATGGCGAACGGCCCTTCAATCAACACCATCATCGGCCTCACGAAAGGGCAAAAGCTCTTTGTGTTAGCCGAGAGCGAATAAAGATGGAATTTTTGCGATTTATTGAATTTTCAGCATTTAGAGCTTTCCATTTTGTTTCAATATTGATGAAATCATTTATTTCGGTTCATTCATCGAGTAATTTTAAATTCAAAATATACCTTTATTTGATAAATATGGAAAAATAATAAAGGTATATCAAATGACAGTATCTTCATTGAGTACGTACGGTCGATCGTTTCGATCTATCGTCGATAGTATCGGACACGTCGTTTCTCGAACGTATGCGGATCTATGAGGATCTACGTGGATCTCGAATGATCGAGATCTAGTCGTTTGAGTCGTGAACGAAGCTCCCGAAGAGCACGAGCGAATGTTATTGTTTGCGCGCGCGCATACAGATTTCATCGCTAAAACTATTAACGTACATCATAACCGTGACTGAAACTGTTCATACACGATGCTGGATAGATACGAAAATATAATACTAGCTTAAACTATACGTTAAACACATAGTTTAAGGGGAATTGTGCAACGTGCGCGATAAAAGTGCAACGGTTGACTAGGTGTGTACTTCTGAAAAACTCCGGCGTTACTGATCGAGTTTTAATTGAAATGGTATTTGCTGATTTTTCGGTCAGCGATCGTTAAGTGTGGCTCGCGTTCGCCTTCGGCTTTTTCGGAAAGAATTCAGTTTTGTCAAGAAACCGAAGGCGGGGTTAATTCGAATTTTGCGTGACCGCATGCTACATTGAATGTATGAAGACGTTTCGCAACATATCTGATTTTTCAATTTTTCAAAGTGCATTGCTCTTATTATTTTTTAATCACACTATCAAAGGCGGCTGCTGACTCAATCTATTCTAAACTATATTATTTTTCCGTGATAAAACTGGAACGGAATTCAAATTTCACACAATAATTACATCTGATTTATATACCTATCAAATTTATTAACATTTCACACTATAATGCCGTTATACTGCGTGATATAATAAACTATTTACACCACCATTATCAATCATTATAAATTCAATCAATTCAATCGATCCTCGTGGTGTATAAATATTTAAATTCAGCTATTACGTGTGAGCTGGATTTATCGCTTCGACGATAAGAACAATCAAATTTTATTGAGGCACCGTGTATAGGTTTTATTGCCATCATCATCAAAGCTATTAATTACACGTTGTATTATTCCGAAATTGTGCATATCTACTCTTGATATAAAAATGATATGATGAAACGCCATAAAACAATCCTAATTAAAAAAATATATTATTTAATCATTAACAGTTTGTTCAAATATTTTTCTATTTATCAAAATTTCGATGTGAGCAAGAGTTTTTACATTTTAATCGCGAGTTATATGGAAATATTAACGCGTTCTCCAAAACCAGTTGTCCAAACATGAAATCTTAGTCGCACTTCCTGCAATTCTAGATTTTTGATTGTTTGTTGAAAATAAATTATAACGTACTGTTGCTGAAAAAAAATCAGAGACAGGAAGCTTTTCGATAAAGACGCCGATTTGAGATCGGAATTTACGATAAAGTTTAAGGTTATCTACTTGATTTGTTGGGTGCTGATCCGCTTAATGTCGAACGAAAGAGATCGTTAAGATCAAGATGTTAAAATTTTATCGTATATAAATATGAAATGCTGAAATATGGGCACACTTCTCAGCTTAGTGTCGATTCATAACTGATATGAATACAATGTATCGTACTCTATGTAAGTTCGAATGCTACTTACAATTCAATGCTCTAAATATTCAAACGATAGTACAATTTATTATTTCAAATGCGAAATAAATATATTTTACCGGAAAATTTTAAACAATTCTCATAGCAAACTGTTAAAGCGTTAACGAGTCTAGAAACGCTAATAGTCATGTAATATTGTTAACATAGAGATTGGTCTAAGAGATTTCGATCTTCGAAAACAGGAAAGGTAAAAACATTTGACTTGTGCAGATTGACAAGCGTAGATAAAAGAATGAGCAGCTGATTGTATTATTTTTGGTCTTGTCAATCATAAGTCTCTATTTCAAAGAGTGTTTTGCGAATATTTCATTGTGCAATTTTATCATTATTGTTAAATAATATTGTTGATGCATAGAAAAATTGCATATAAGTGCTGTCATTAGAGATGTACTTTACGTATACTTGACCCTGATATAACGATGATTACTGAGATGATCCTATCGCATACAGTAATCATGGATTTTTTAATGACTCTATGTGTATGATTAATTTTTGCATTTATGAAAGATAGCTTAATTCAAAAGATGAACTTGGTAACGTGAGTATAACGAACAGTATTTGACATTGAAAAATTATTATAATGATTTGAAAAAGTAATGACATAATTGCTACGAAATAAAGCAATTCGCAATATCAGCATTGTTCGAAGTTTAAATCGTTGAATTGTATTGTTTATCTTTTTTATACGAAATGTACTGTTAGATACAGTGTTTTTAGTGTATTTTTTGATTTTATATATTTTGAATGAAGACAGAAAAAATCGAATCCACTAATCACATTTAAATTACGTTACGCATTGAATTGTTCATACTTATAACTGCAATTTTCGATCTGGAAAAATATATTTTCACTGTATGAAATATTGGGAGAAGGTATTACATTATAGAAACTTTTTGATGATTATAATGGATATTTGTGAATTATATAAACTACACACACACGTCTACGAAATTGAACGAGTAAATTCACTAGGATAGATTAAATTATTATCATCTTACCAACAAAATAAATTGTGTTACCTATTCATTAACACGACCTTTAGATGTGTGTACAGTTTATATAACAAACAATCACCACATAATTTACACTCATCCCTCCATTAACGAACTGTCTAAAATCAGAAAGACACTGTGTAAATGAGAACATTACGAACCCTCATGTAAAACACATAGACATTTCAGTAACAAATAGAAACGTATTATATGCACATATGTTTAACGACACGACGTACTTAAAAGACCATCGAGAAGAAACAAACGAGAGCTAAACCGATTCGAAATGGCAAAATTCAAATGCGCAACATCAACAATGGCAAATCTAAACAGATTTTAGAGCGCTTAACCGTCGGAGGCGCGCATCCCCTTATCTCGGATCTCGGAGCTCCGACAACCGGCCAACAGAGGAGGTTTTATTGGGCCGAGTCCTCTCGGGCTCGTGTTGCCTCATTAAACCATAATTACGGAGTGTAAATCAGACGCGTCGTCGGCGACCACCCGCGGTCGCTGAAACCGCCGACGGACACGCGATCCTCGACAACTATAATGCCGGGTTTACACACTGCCGCTGCGAGACGGGGAGCCATTGCCTCTCTCGCTCTAGTGCTTGAATTTAGCCCTCTTTCGCACTTGGAAGAAAGGGATAGACGCTAGAGAAAGGCTATAGCATCTAGATAGATGTTAGAACGAATGGTTGGCTGACTAATTTACGGTAGCAGTGTGTAAGCAGTCTTTAAATGATCATTTACATGCTGCTCCTTCAACTCAGGCAGTCAATACCTTTACCTTTCGCATATTGCTCATTTTCAAATATGCGAGAAAAGACAATATGCAAGTATTAAGCAAAACAGGAAATTACTGTTCGTCTTGCTGTGGCAATATGTAAATGACCTTTAAAGTCTCACTTACAAGCTGCCACTGCAATAGAACTTTCTTATATGTACGAAAAATGTCTAAATACGAACGATAGAGGCAATGATTCCTCATACAACGGCATTAGTATGTAAACAGATTTTAATATGATATAAAAGAGAATGAGAGAAGTACGGAGACACTTACATGAGGTCTCATCCAGACGATGGGCTGAAAGGGTGGTTTCTTGTGCTTGTACAGCGCTCTTGGACCAGGAGGAAAGTCGGGATCCTCCCAGAGGATGCCCTTCTCTCGACATGTTCGTTTGATTGCTTGGTAATGGGATATGCCGGTTCTGGGTCGCTCTGTCGTCCAATACCTAGAATTAGATCGAATAAACATGTTTAAATGCTAATAAAATATGATTTTAATCAAAAGTCTGAAGGAATTTTCTTTTCGAGCTGACTTTCGTCAGATGCGCACTATACTTTTCTGAGGAAAATATAGGCAATATTTTTTTATTCGGAGAAATTTGCTTCAATCAGTGTTGCAGTTGCACTCAAAGTTGAGTAGCTCCTAAATGAACCTATCTTCCACGAAATTAAAACGTTACAAGATAATTTATGCGTTCAATATGCAATAAACGATCGGAGATCATCTTGCTCTAATCTTGAGATAAAGTTTTCATTACATAACGTGAATTTCGTTCAGCGAATACTTAGAGAGTCGAAAGATCTAAAAGATTATATACCCACTCGGAGATCGTAAATCGTTACGGCCGTTGCTCGAGATTTACGAACATTACGATTTAATACTGTTAATAATCGTCTTCTAAACAACATCCGAAGCAGTAAAAATCGCCATAGTGAAACTACTGAAAATGACTCCCACGTACTTACACATTACGTAGGAAAAGTGCAGTGAACCATCGATAAACTTTTCCAAATATAAATCGAATTCGCAGAAAAAATAAACTCAACAAAAACACACAAACCATATCAAAAAATAATAATTTTATATGAAAATCTGATACATGTATGTGTATCGGAAAACTCGAACAATCGAGGATTCACTGCAGATTACGCAGGATCTTTAGAGATTTCGAACGGTGTGATTTATATATTACGAAGAATCGTATATAGATGTAAGTACCTACGTGGTGGAATTAAGTTGTCCAATTTTATGGGCACCGTAATGCGACGCACCGTGTGATCTATCGAGATCGTAAAGTCATGAAATCGGAATAAACGTAGACATAAGTCAATCTGGTGCGTTTCGAAATGAATAAATTATCTGGCTTAAGGGGAAGGAAATCAATCGGAGGTTCGGGATTGTATTGTAAGTGATGTGCCAGCGAGTTTTATTGCTTTAGATAGATCGTGAGTGTAAAGGTGCTTCGGTTGCACGTGTGCTTAATTTGAAGTAGATAAAAGACTACAATGTATAGGTAAGGATTGAAATACTGATTATAAAAAAAAAATAATGCACATTTGTCGGGATGTGCTAACTATTTTGTTAAATTTAAGTCAAATAATTTTTATTGATACTAAAGCGGTCGAATAGTGATAGGTAGTAATGTTTGTTATAAATCTTTTCTATGTTAAATAGTTGTTTAATGATAAATTTTACACACATTTGTGGCAATTAAGCTTTCAAAAGAAACTGTTTGACATGGAATCGATGGAATATCACTTTTATTATTTTCTTCCTGTTCCTTACCCACCCTTAAAATGCAACAAACTTATATTCAACGACTAACATAATATAAAAAAATATAGATATACTTTAAAATATCAATATTAATTGAAGTCGCACTAATTAATAGCGGGACTTTGTCAAAATACAAACGGTATGTCAAATTCTAATCTTATTTGAGTTTCATACATGACAAATTTTACAAGCAAATAGAAATCGAACATTTTAATCTTCGCTAATTACACATCAATCATTCGAATGAACTTGATTTTAATCCGAGAATCAATATTGATCGAGAAAAACACACAAGAAGATCTGAAACTAGGTCGATCTAACACACAATACCGTATCGAAGAAAGCGTCCGCTTTCTTCGCAAAGTACTCCACATATAGTACACCATGAATAAAATAATAAAATATTACAATGCAATGCGTAACAATGGCGATGTAACGTTTGCTCGGATTTCTCAGATTTTTTCCGGAGAATATCCGCTGTTACGGTATACGCGCGTTTCACAAAAGTCGATTGTTGTTGTTGTGGTTGATGTTTTTGTTGTTGTTGTCGATGTTGAGCAGATTCGCGAATGCCGTCGATGCGGGTGTCGTGGATACGCTAGGTGAACTCAAAATATTGTTCTACATTTTGTAGATAGCTTATAAATACTTTGGCGAACTGCTATACTTAATTTGTGAACGAGTTGTGGGTTAGTTATTGGAAAATTTATCGGAATTTCATTACTGTGTCGATACTAAACGTGAAGTGTTTCGTTTTCTAAAGGTAAAGTTATTTTTTTTTAATTTTATCTGTTTCTCGATAATATTGACAAAGTTTTCTTTACGTTTTAAAGATTGTTTTGATACAATATAAAAAAATTACTTTGTGAAAATTGTTTCATATGATAGTTTTTCTCGATGGTATTGATTTGAAAATAAATCAATTGTTTCGTACTTTGAAGAAAAATATTTCAAATATATTTTTTCTCAATTACTTTATTTTTCCAACTCAACGTATTATTTATAAAAGTAATTGTTTCGCGAGAATAGGGAAAATGTAAGATTTTCGAAAATAATCAAGCCTGGAAGATAAAATCGAAAGTTTATAGAACTAAACGTAAAACAAATAATAATATGTACATTTATATTACCTGAGAAAGAAAATAAGGATAACAAGGACACGAAACAAAAATAATAGAACCCTATTTTATTTTTGAAAACGACATCAACATCATATGTAATTTAATACGAGTATCACATTTATTCGACAACTCGATCCTTAAGTTCATAGATTTGACGATCATACCGATCATTGAGACAAAAAAAATACTTAATATTTATTAAAGACAAATAAAAAATTGTCACAATAGTCTCGATTACTTTAATCAAACTCTTTATCGAAAACATCGACAGATATGAAATCCGAGAACTGGTAAACGTGGGAGGCGTCTTCGGCAAAAGTTAACACTTCATAAGTTCCCGATTTTAACGACGCCGTTAAATTAGACACGAGGATGGCCAAAGGTACCCAAAGTGCCGGAGATAAGGAGCCTCACGCACAGTGTACTAACGGTACAAATTTATTCACCATTGTTACGGTTATTGTCTACAATGGTGGTGTTGAGGCGAGGCAGTTTCATTACGATCGGATATCAGGTGCATGGGGAACACAATGGGAGTGCGTAGAGTGTGAGGTGTCTAAAGTATGTTTGTCTGTCACAAGTTTTACTTATGACGGTTGATTGTTTCTAAACAGCGTTCGATGGTTCGGTCTATTAATTTTATCGATGAAAAATACTATGTTGAATTGTGGGAATGATACATCCGTGTCTATAATGGAGAGAGTCCTTCGTATTTGCAAATATCACAATCTGAACTTGGACCTTTCAATCAACAGTTCGTGCACTAGAACACCGTTTATAAACTGGCACCATATAATTCAATAAACATCCACCTTAAATGCCGCAAATCAAACTACATTTATCCACAGCTCGATTCGACAAGCCAACAATTCAACGGTCATAAAATGTAACAGGAATCCATCGAATGTATCCAACATCAGAAATCATAAGCCGCGTTTATGTAATGTATGCAAAATTTGTTGCAGTTACATCACGTTGCATTTGTTGAACAGGAGGATCTCTATTCTAATTTCTACTCTTACGATTTGATTTGAGATTCAGAGCGTTTTTTATTAGCATCTCGTTAATATAATATGGTTTTTATTTGAAATTCAACATAGGTACCGTTGTTTATCATGAATATAGTCTTCAACTCTAAACTAAGCTAAACTCTCGAAACGCCAATATGCAAATATTATACACTGAACGTGCAGATTCCGAAAGGTTCTCATGGCGGAACGACCCTATGGTGTTTTATGGATTCAAATTGAACAGACGATTTATCAGGTAGGTGAAGCTTTCACGACATTGTCGTTTCGCGGGAACCGATCCTCTTTCGGGTACGTACTCAATGCATTTATATTATGAGTACATCCATAGTCGATGAAATGAAGAGTCGTCGAGACCACGACTCGGCGGTTGACCCAGTGATTTTGACCCACTGATGTGAACCGAAGATCATCTTTCCCACTGGTGAGTTATATTGTTATTATATTATGGTATTTGTAGGTCTGCACAAGTGAAGATGAGAGAAATCGACCTGTGATTATCTTAATTATGGTTATTAAATTGATCCATAGACGATTTCCTAAATACTTGTGTGTGTGAAATTAAATAAGTAATATGTATCTTACGATTAATTTCTGAAGCAACAATTTGAGAATTGGTCGACCTATTTCCAAATAGTCGTTGCTTCAGGCGTCGACTGTAACATACCCATAGATACAGAAGAAACATATTTTCTCAAATGATGTTTGTACATGTATCGTTATTTCTTTTTTTTTGAGTTTATTATACCTAATTGGCTGAATAATCTATAAATACAAAAAAATAAACAAATAATAAATCAAATAAAAAAGTCATATTTCAAAACGATATACCAGCATTATTTTAGAAGCGAACGTTGCTGTAATTTATGTATCGAACATAATTTTTCAAAACACATTTTTATATGAGATCCTACACGAAATCGTTCATTGAAAGAATCTTAATAGATCGACATTTAACCGGTTAAATGCGCAACACTTTTTATCTCTAATCATCCTAATAAAGAGCAGGAAAAGCCTGAGGCCGTGTACTTAACCGGGCAATATCTCACGTAACACATATTACACGTAATTGCGACTTTTGATAGAATTTATCGAGACACTATTGCCGAGCTACATCTTGAGAAAACGGGAAGCTGTTAATCTCTTGTTTTTCCTATATTGCTATGATTTTCATATTTTCAGAGGAAATTCGCTTAAGTTCGTAGTAGAATCTTTGTTGATTTTTCGTGAGGCTTTGTCGTGCGAAATGAGGCTGTTTTGAGTTTGTCGCATGTGAATTTGCATAATCTGCGAAGCCTTCGTTTTAAGAAACGAGCTGTGCCCTGAGGCCTCTCTTAACCTATTCGATAGAAAATTAACTATTATGACACGTACGTTTCACAAATTGAAATTTGTGTATTTCGTGCTCGAAAACGTATTCTGAGCATGTTTGCATCGAAGGAAATTGTACGGTGTACGTAGGTATATACGCGCTGTGAGAACGTAAGATCGTGTAAATGTCCGAGTGGTAATAAAGTTCGTATGTAATAGCGGAAACTGTTTAGGAAAATCTTTAAAACACATCTGAATGAATTTTATGTGAGGTAGAAACGCTTAAATATGCAAAGAATATAACGTAATGAATATGAATATGAAATTAAACTCGAGAAATGTTTGCAGTAGTCAGGACTAAACTAGACGATTCGTCTAGTCGACAACAATCAACCACTCCTGGCAAACAATATGGGTGAGGTAACGGTGAGGAGGCTTAGGCAATTAACATTTATGCAACCATTGGCGAGAACAATTGCCATGGTCTTGGCCGAGGGAAACCATTGTTCTTTGGTTACGTGCTACGAACTTGTGTGTGGACCAGAGTGATTAATTCGCGAGACGATCTGATTTTTAGTTAAGGATGAGATTTGTTTTCGAGATTGTATCGCGAAAAGGTTGATCTTGAATCGTAATAAATACGCTTACGAGGAAAATGGATTGAGATATTTTTCTCAGAATGAAAATTTTGGTTTTTAAGAGTAAGTTCGACTCAATTATGAAATGATAATTCAAGACTTAATTCATTATATAATAGCTTTCATGAATCGTTTAGCTATTATATAATGCGTTTAACATTTTATGACACAGAATATAAATCAATCAGCTTTTAAAAGCATAAGGAAGCAATATTAACTGCATCTTGTAATTATTTGAATGCCCACACGGCAATATAAGAGCATTTCAATTTGTATCACTCGTATAATTATTTTCAAAGCAAATAATAATAAAAGATATTGAGTGAATCCTAACCAAGAGATTGTTTTATGGTATAATTATATGAATTTTAAACAATGTTTGAGAAAATAGATATTTATTTACCTTGATAAGGTTGACTGTTTGTCCTCAGGTTTCGAGGCGAATCCATTCATCCAAGTTCTTCCGTTGGGGACGCCATCTACGAAAAAAAAAATCAACATAAGACAATGCATACTTTGGTTATTTATTATGAATTATTGTTTATATAGAATCGGTTCTCACGGAATCGAATGTATTTATAAAGAAACTGTGCATTGTGTACGGAAGGTGACCTTAACATTTGCTTGTCCCACATTTGTCAGAGATATGCGGATGGCACTCGAAATACTATTTCCACGTTTGAAGGTTAAATATTAGAGTTTCGAAATATTCATAATTTTGAAATATATGTATATTCGATTGTTCATTATACGGTGTATGAATTGATGAATGTGACAGAGCTTTTAGATAAAAGCTTTTGATTTGTGTTACGAGTTTTGGATGAAATGTTATACAAGTAAATTTGGTTTGTTTATTTATCGGTTTTATAAGATTACGAAGGTTGGAATGAATAAAAATAAAAAAATACTCTACTTGAACAGAAAAATGTTTGGTATTATTTATGGATTATGTTCTTATAGAATTGGACATTATTGATCACCACATTTTCTATTGAGATGGATTTTAAAATTAATTAATTAATTATTCGTTGATTAAGATGATATTTTGAGGAAGATAAATTTTAATAATCATTTAAAATAATAAACATAACAATCTATGTATTTCAAATTTATTTTTATGTATGTATAAACAATCCCTTCACTACCTTACTACTACTAACGCCCCATTATCAGAGTGTGAAAATCGATAACATTAAGCAACACTAGATTCCAGAATCACCTCTTATCATACGCAGAGCACAAAAAGCTCGAACTCGCGAACGTACTTTTACTAGACAGTATCTACTCTTACTCCACTTCAAATGAAATTCTTCAAAGAAAATCGTCAAGCACGCAAAATAGCTAGAGCGAAAATCGATAACGTTAAGCAACACTAGACTCCCGAATCGCCTCTCACTACACGAAAAGCACAAAAAGCTCAAACTCGCGAACCTACTATTACTAAACGGTATCGACGCGTACTCCACTTCGGATAAAATTCTTCAAAGAAAAATTCGTCAAGCACACAAAACAGCGAGAGCGAAACTCGACGTCCCACCACCCACCGGCACTTAACTCACGACCGCCGCGAATTAAACACGGCAAATTCCGAACTAATCACTTTCGAACCATCGACCGGCAACAAAGTAATAAACAAACCGCTACCACCGGCGAAAGGTAGCCTATATGCATTTACTAGGAAAAGTCAGAGATCGAACCGCGACACGACCGGTCGATGTGTCCTCGACATTGAACTTGGCCGAGGTGGGCGGGGAAATTTATGCTCGGGCCACGTACACACGACCACCCTACAAACCGAAGGGTATAAGTGACAAATTTCGAATCGGCCGAATCGAGTACAAAAACCGTTTCTGATCGCTTCGTTTCGAAAATGATTTCAATTGTTCCAGGATCTGTATTGACGTGTGATTCAACTCTGTTTCATGAAAATTATTCCATTTATCCGAAATTATAAACATTACAAATTTCGATCATATGCAATAAGCTACGAATGTGGCCAGCTTCTAAAAGAAGATAATTATTATTCAATTGTCATTTAATGGTATTTATCTTTATTATTCATGAAACATTTTTCAGATGTAGATATAAAAATTTATGAATATACATACTAAGTATTTTGACATTTGAATCTCTTTTTTTCCAAAAAAATGAGTTATTCACTTCATAGACTGATTCACTTATAGCGATTATTGAGAGCAAAAGTGAGATATTATGACTTTATGTACCCATCACATCGAGTCACTTATCGCGTAAACCTTCAAGCCATACATAACTTACTTATACATTCAATTATCAATTTAATAAAATCACTTTGAAAACTCTCCGATATATCATTAATCATAATAGATATTCAATTTTGAATATGAAATTCTTAAAATTTGATCATGTGCACATCTACCCCTTGGCTTCGAGGTCTCTTATAGATTATGCCGTCCAATTTATACTCAATGTCGGAGATAAGAAGATAATGTATATGGGCTTATAGCTAATGAGAAACCGTTTTGTTGATCGATGAGCGGTTTAGGCGGCGAAATTGTGCGATGTCGTTTCGAAGGACGAGTCGATTAATGAAGATGTTGGAATTGTGATTTGGGGTTCGGAAAGTGGGGTTGGATTTGGGTTGTTGCTGATATGGGGTTGAATAGGTCGGGGAAATGGGTTTGATTATGTGTGAGGGTTGCGAGATAGCAGTACACATTGTTGTATTGATCGTTTTCATGTATAATATAATGTTTAGTGTAATCAAACGTGCCAATGAATATTATGAACCTAAAAATGTAATTTGATGTTTACTTTATTTTCACTGTTAAGGAAATTTATGTGAGAGAACACCTTTGTATGAAAAATAAAATATGTATAATGTTTTAAATGAGAATTGAAAACAGGATGATTTTGATGCCATTGGTAAATATCAATTATCAAATGTATCACTCTTTCCCAAAATTAAAATGGAAGAGCTTTAATAAAATTTTCGCTTTAACTTCACGTAAATATCGAATGAATCAATTCAAATGCGTGTTAATTACTAAGATAACTAGTTTTAAAAGTGAAATCTTTAGAAACTAATAACTGAATGTTATTAAAAACGATGATATACCTTTCAATTTATAATAAGCTATTAGAAAATAATGAAATATGGAATTTTCAAAATATTTACGACATAGAAAATTAATCGAATACAATGAAGTAAAGGAAAATTCTGACTTATTCGAAAAAGAATCGCTGCGTTCTGCTGACTCTTGGACGAGCTCAGGAAGTGTTTGGTTACCGTCTCTTTTTTCCATTTATTTTTAAGTTTTTTGCGGTCGTTTCACCTCGGAGACAACACAATGGTGGTCGTCGTCGAAGAGCCATTGTCTCATCATCAGACCAGCCGTCTCGCAGTCCTCAGAGTCAAGTTACGCAAGTCGCTTTGATTCTTTGTTCAGAGAGTGTCGCTTTTTACGATCTTTCAATGCGTTAAATAAGTCGGATATTATCGAAAATTGCTGAAATACCGTCAATGTGCTTAAAATACAAAATTCACGGACGACTTTAACTAGGAAACCTTCGAAATGCGCGATTCGATACGTTTTCAGTAAGGCTTCTGTAATCGCAATTTTTGATGACAGAGGTTCTTTAAATTAGTGAAAAATACAAGTCATAGTTTTTAATTTACGTCTTTTATCTAATTAAAAATACTAGATTTCAAATTAAAATTCACTTACATACTTTTTGCGTGATTTTATTTTTATTTTTTTGCTTCCAAAATATATTTTCGAATAATTACTGAAACAAAAGGTGACGGTTTGACCCATAACTTTTTCACTTGATACCTTTTTTTTATCGCAACAATGATCTTTTGAATAAAACTGTAGTACATTTGTAAGTCATGTTTTTTTATAGGACTTAAATGTTTCGCAGAGGAAAATAAAAAAGTGAGGTAATATGTGAAGCAACAGCTTTAGATAGACGTTGTTTACGATTAAATCTCGAGCTGAAATTAACCGGAAAATTATCGTGGAAAATTTTAATTAAGATTTCGGCGCTATAGTTTAATTAAACGCAACACGCGTTACAACTTAGATTAACTATCTCTAATTAGTGTTCGGTACTTAAAGTTGGAAGAAATAAAATCTTTAAATGTCTATTTAGCAATAGATAGACATAATATAATACATATATTGAAGTACTGATATTATCTTTTTTTTTAATAAATTTGATTTTCTAATAAATACTGGTTGTTATTATAAGACACATTTTAAGATTATACACATTTTGAGAAACATGCGAATTCTTATTGCAATTTGTGCATTATGACCGCTGGCTCACGCGATACCGCAAACAACGTGACATCTCAAATTGGACATAATGAACATAAAAAAAAGCCTAAGAAATAAAATAATAAGACAAATTGAGTAGAAAAAAGCAAGAAATTCCTTACACACGCCAATTATACAATCGTAAAACTCCCAGAGATAATATAACAAGGCAATTACGATACGCTTGAAGCTAGAATTACATCGAGATCATCGAATGGATTAACGATTCTAAAATCAATAAAAATACACATCTGAACATAAATAACCATCAAAGGAAGCTTATTCCGGTACATTCCGGTTTTGATGATCAGAAACCGGCCACTGTACGAACGAAAGGTTCATCTTCGTCCTTGATTTATCGACTTTGTCAAGTTCGCCCTTCGTATTCACATTGATGCAATTCAAATCGTTGACACAATGCATAATACACACAATATATCATTTTATACTATTTTCATTTTTCTGATCAAATTTACCTTTCATTAAAAATAACTAATTGTAAGTAAAACAATATTTATGAATATGGTGTAATTCTATTACAATAAAAAATACATGTATAGGTATATTGAATTTTTATAATTGGCTCATTCATACTTCGTAAAATTTAAATTTTATTTATTATGCATCATAAAAAAGATATTTTACAATATTTGAATATTATTGTAAATGATCAACATTTCTGCAAAGAGCCTCATAGTACGTTAACAAAACAAAGCAAAAGCAAAATCTAAGATCACGTCTCGATATTTATATTGATATATCAACGTGTAAGCGAATTTTACGACGTCGTGACTTTATTCTGTGTGTTTTTGAGATAAGTTCGCGTTATAGGCGAGCGTGGATTTTGCCCAGAGTGAAAATCCAGTAATTAATTCGTAACTCTATAAATATTGCTCGCTCATTATAATAGAGCATATGCCAATCGTGGTCGAGAGTTTCTTACGATTGTTCCGTTTGTCGATCGAAGCCTATCCGATGTTGGATACACGCTTTTGCTGTATTTGCAATGCACTTGAATGATGATGATGATGATGATGATTGCGCGGATTGAAGATGTGTGAAATTCACTCTCATACATCATTGTCATATATTTTCATTAGACGCAATTCTGTCATGATCGGAAATGGGAAAAGTAATGAAAAGTCTTTAATCATGCTCTTATAGTAAAAAAGTTCTATAATAATTCTAAAACAAATTGTCTCACAGAAAAATATATGTACGAGTACCTATATAATAAACGAAAATGGTACGATCTGAATCTATTGACCTATACATTTTGTAGAAGCAACGATTAAAGGTCAACTTTATCTCACCAAGCTGGTGAACAGATTTAAACTGAATTTTCAAACAATCTCAATAAGCGTGTTATTATAGAAGAAATCATAAGTTGTATTAATTTCTTGTCAAATTTAAATATAGTTAACGAATTGAAACGTATTTTATGAGTTCTTAGATTTTTTTTAGATGTGTTGATTGAATCTCAGCTTGATATTAAAGCTCGAATAATAGTTATTAAATTTCTATTCGAAAATATTTTTATAATTTGAAAACATGAAAAATTTAGGTGCACGTGTAAAACGAGAAACGAGGTCGTAACCTCGACTGCGCACGTGTGACATCAAAGTAATTTGGCGGGAAAATACTGGAACATGCTAATTTCGCTTAATTATTAAAATTTTATTGTTTCGTGATGTTTCTGTGAATATATGAGGAATTTTTTTTAAGAAACTCGTTTGAAAACCAGCTCTGAGTATTTGAGTACAATAAAAAATGATATAAAAACAATCATCAATTATTTGAAATTGAGGACGAAAGTTAATGAAATTTAACGGTTATTATAATCAGCGATAAAGAAGTCAGATCTGATAATTTAATAATAATATCATTGATAAAACACGACGAAATTTAATGAAAATTTTCAGCAAGCGGTTATTCGTGTATTATACATGGTGGCAACGAAGTCCGAACACGGTGGGCATAAATGGTGAACAGTAAATCAACAGCCTTCCGATGAAGATATGTTATTTAGTGGTGTGGTGCACCAGATACTGATCTCATTCAATACAATGCAAAACGGTGCTTGTGATGAATGGGAACTGGGATAATCAATTTATACATGCTTGTACTACACACTATATCTTCTTACATAACACAACACACTTAAAATTGATTTTATGAATAAATAATTATTTTGAGATGAAAGTATGAAATTGTAATATATTATACATCGATTGTAGTAATTAATAGTGAAAACAGAAAATGCACGTCAATTATCGCAATCATAAGATACATGACAAATGAGATGATGATATCATTGTGAATTGATTCAATTAGAAAATATTATAGTTAGAAATCGCCATATCGAATATCGAACGTATCGTTTATCAATTGAGAGAGTCACGCAGCCTCAATCGAAAGTAAACGATCTACTTGCATATTATGAAAAAAAAAACACAACTTTTCTCAATCGGATTTCCTCACAGACCAGATTTAATAACTCGGTACGTACCGACGAATGTGACTAACGTGCAATTTGTGTATGTTTTATAGCTTTTGCCTTCGAATACCTTTCGGCGAAGTGTGCCAGCAGATCGAATTTCTACGTTTCATGTAAAGACCAATTATATTAATCTGTTATGTGAAAATTGCATGTTTGTTCTAATCGAACGAATTGAATTTATTGGGGAAATCGTGCGACAATTTTAATGTTTGACTGTTGACAGAAAGTTAAATCGAAAGTTGAAGTGTGAGTGAAATTTTTCAATAATAAAAGAATTGTTAATTGATACTTGTTTTTTTTTTGCAAAAAAATATATGATATGAAATGTGATAAAATCAATAAACATGTCTGTACCAAAATGGATCGGAAACTTGTTATGTGTATTTAACGAAGTTCGATAGAATCGATTAACGAACCGTATATACCATTTCAACCCAGAAATGATTCTTATAACAGAATATATTATATCTATGTATATTACAGGAATATACATTTTTCAAAAGAAAATCATGCAATTTTAAATAACTGATTAAACATTTCTAATCGTATGATACCAATTAGTAAGCAACAACAGCTGTCAAATTCCATATGGAAAAAACATTAATGTATAACTAATGTAAGTAACATAGCGTTCTATTAAAAAATCAGGCTTCTATATAAAATCGAACGAAGAGTAACTACCTTTATTAAAAAATCCATTCTTCAACCAAAAATCTCTACATTTATAAAACCTAAAACTACGCTCATATAATATAATCCGTCCGTTTTTCACTGTCCCGACCGATATTCGCCTTATTGCGTCCATATAAACAATGGCCGTTTCAACACCCGTGGCCGCGTATTAACTCGCTCCTTTTTCGTACGCAAAAAGGAGAACAGCATCCCTTAACGGCGTCGCATGTACGACAAAACCCCCATTAGCCGAACGGAGATATAAGCGATTGCCCTTATATGCGTATGGAGGAAGGTGTTAGACAACGGGTCGTTGGCGATAGCGAAAAAAGCGGCGGGAACGCTTTGAATTCTTCGCGAGTCGTTATCGTTTCGTTGTACAGTAGGTAAGTGTATGTATGTATGTTGTATAATACGTGTTGTGTCGTTATGTGAGGGTTCTGATTCGGTCGTTTTACGTTTTCTAATGTCGTATGATGTTGTGTGTTTGTATGAATGTTAGTATCGATTGAAATTAGTTTATGTATTTCGATATAGTGGGACCTAATTTGTATAGGGTGTTGGGTTTTTTCTATATGAGCATTTCAGAGCTGAACGTGCCTAATTCCACTAAGTAAGAATTCAAGATAAACGTGTTTAATACGTTTTTGGAATTTTTCTCGATCCCCTTTATTATTCAATGTTTTAGAAATTATAAACATACATTCTTTTCAAAATATGCTTATGATTGTGGTCAGTTGACATTAAAGTACAGAATTAATTAAAATCATGAAAAATCAGCACTTCCTTCTACTTCAATAAATATAATTATCAGTTGAAATTTCTATCCTATCCGAAATCCAAATCGACTGTAAATACATTTATTAATTTGATGACTACGTAATGTTATTACAAGTTTCAAATGATGAAATTGGTTTTGAAGGAAACTTTGAATAGATAGATAATAGAGTTTATGATATTTATGGAACAGACCATCGGCATATCATTCGACCCAAACAAACTTAACCGTAAAGTATTGCATTGATGATCTACTCTACAAGTAGTTAATTTGTCATATTGTATACGTATATTTTGAAATGAATATTGATAAAACATAAATACAATTAAAACACAAAAACTCACAAACGCATAAGCGACAAGGCGCATAGTAGCGACTGCTAAACCTCACGACATCTTCCATTGAAAAACACTGAATACACACATAAAAACTTCACGAATAAGATTAAAAATGAACTAAAATATCTGATTTACGTCAATAAATTGAAAAAAAATTCGGGAAATCTGTTAAAAGAGCCGGAAAAATCGCGGATTTCCCGTAAATCGGAGACGTTTCGAAGTGTCGAGGGCCGCACTAGAAATGTATAGCATTTCGGTCCGTTTCGGTTCATTGGTGTTATAATTATACACAATGTGCACTTGTTCAAACGACGACGGCGAACAAGTGTGTTAAACGCCATAAATTTGTGTATGGGTGACGTTATCGAGTGTTGTCTGTTTGAACAATTTGTTATGGTGGCCGTATCTTTAGTATGAAGAAGGTTGATGTTGAGTACATGTGTGTATGTATTCGGCGAGTTGAAGTTTGTTGTGTGTTTGATACAGTTGTATTCAATATTTTGTCATTTTGATCTGGATTCGAATGGTTTAGGATTTAATTGTGACGCTAGTCATAAAATAACAGTATAATTTTTGATATTTTTTCCGACTATTTACTGAAAAGATATGAAATAGATTTTCAATTGAATCGCTTTATATAAATCGTTTTCGTTTCAAAAATATTTCAATCCAGTTCATAGATAAGAATTGTACGTGACAGCAGAAATTTTCCAACTGAACTTTAAAGATAATATTTTTCAACAAACAACAATTTTTCCACGTCAGTGCACCTAGAAACTGCCGGATGTTAAAACACTGTTCAATTCGAATAAATAACTAGAAAAATAAACAAATGCTCATTTTGAATTGCCGCTGAATAAATTGGCGACCTTCGCTATTAAGACGAAATCGATTTATATTAAGTGGGGAAAAAAACGTTTAGAGCTAAAATGCAACGCACCATTTAGACGCAATATGTCAATGTCTCAATGATCTATAAAAGATCTACAGAAAGATAGAAAGTATGCAGCGTACAAATCAAGTTGCTTCTGATATCGATTGAATCTAACGAAACTCTAGAGTTGAGGAAATGAGACTATTTCAGGCTATATCTATATTAAAAAAATATATGATTTTTTATATGCATAGTTTGTATTTTTAATATTATACCAAATTAATAAAAAAATAATAAATCTGGACATTCAAATATTTTGACTTCAACGTGATTTTTCAAAAATACATGAAATTATTCCAATCAAACAGATTCTATTGAACTAATTAGTGAATTTTATATAAAAATATTTTAAAATCAAGACAGAATTATACCGGATATTATTTACACATAGAAAACTTCGAACATACTATTATAAATAACCGTTCGATAACGTTGAACCGATAAATTTTTGTGACACCCAGAGCAAAAGTCGGAATACCATACAATGTATGGCCGAGTTTTATCATTTGGCTGTGGCCCTGGGTGATATCTTCGCACCATACGTTACTGCACACTCCGTACCATAAATACTGACCATTGAGGCTTATAATTAATACGAGATCTGCTCCAGATAAACGGGGCACGCAGAAACACATTTTAACCCGACCGATAAAGGTTAAATACGCGAACGACTTGACAAAAATAATAGGAATTTGCCGACCGCTGGTTTAGTTTACTGCGCTCTGCAGATGTTTAGCGACGCGATTTATGGGTAATTTTGCAGTCGGTTGTCTTCTTAAATAGTTTCTAGTGCTATTTGTGTGATGTCTGAAAAATAATTGTGTATAATTTATAAAAAAAATAATAAGTAGTTAGGTAAAATTTAGTAACTTTTATACTGAAAATATTGAAATGTGAGCCTCATTCAAGACTGAAGCATCATAATTCGAACAAAACACCACACACTTATCAGCAGGAGTGATCATTATGAACATGAATGAATAATTATTTCATAAAACAACCCGGAAACTTCCTACGCGAAACATGCACAAGAAGCGCGCGCCATTATGCATAATATTTCGTGAGAGCAAAAACAAAGCCTCGTTCTTTTTAATTCGCTCATTCTTTTTTCATATTAAAAGAACGTTTTTCATAACGAAAGACCCCTCGGTCTTTGCATATCGAGCTTTGTTCCGAATGGTAAAAAAACCGCAATTTTCACACAGAACTTTCGGCAGAACGAGTCGCTGGAGGGCCGTTCGCACGCGAGGACAATTCGCAGCCACTTCTCGAGGACAAATGAACTTTTTTTTTATTAATCAGACAGAAGTAGAAGAAGTGGTCGTCGTGGGAAAACGGCCATAGGAACACCCAACACCAGAAGTGCATTTATCCGTTTTGATTAACCTCTTGCTCTTGGTGAGAGACTTGCAGTTGGGCTAGGAAGTGAGACGTTCGAGTCTAGTCACGATTTTATATTTTTTTTCCCGACAAAGGAGCGATTCATTATGGGAATTAGACGTTGTTATTGATTGAAATTTGTATGCGCCAAATTGAGATCGTTGTACGGTGTAACGGTGTGCATGTGATTTTTCGCACATGTGTGCAAGTTTCGTCTTTCGCACGATAAAAATTAACGATAATGATAACTAACGATTTTTTTTTAGGAAAACTCAAGTTTTTCTAAGGTGTCGAATCGATTCACCGGTTTCGAAGTTTGTGGTTTTTTTAACGGTGCTGGCGATGCGCAAACTTTCAATCACGTCCGCGCATAAATATGGACGTGGATATGAATAATTCCCGCGTTTTTGGAAATGTACTTATTATAGAGAAACTAACGGTCGTATTTAGCGTGCAAAGGTCTAGAGTTCAAAAGTTTCTCCCGCGTAAATAACGAGAATTCTTCGTCAACACCAATGACACCGTTTCCACATTTTCAACCATGTTAGATGGAAAATTCTATGAAAAACATGCACACAATCAGATAAATCTCAACAAAAACTAATCCATACAACTAATAAATTAACAGACATAGAAAAAATCAGAAAAGAGCAAATAAAATCAGCGATAATAAGCGAAAGCCCTTCATGAGTGGCAGTCCCATTAGCGCACACGTGCGAACACCATAATGGATAGCCAGAGCCTCGCTTATTTCCTTTAATTCCCATGTTATTATTATGGCGTAATTCCTACACGAGAATACGAGAAGGTTTCGCATAGGATATATCTGCCTAGTTCTGAAAGTCGACCTCAAACCTCTGTGTCCGAGGGTTATCGCTCAAATATGCCTCTACGATCGTGTCATTCACATGTACGTGAAATACTATAAGGGTTACGTGATGAAATTTCACGATTTTATCGTTTGGTAATATTGGGTTAATATAATTTGTTAATTATAACAGAAAAGTTTTTCATTTTAATAAAATATCGCGACATCTTCATATTCAGCAATATTTCAACTGTAAAGTCTGAATTATGATGTTCGTTAAAAATATGAAATATGATACTGGCTTATCTATGGTGAATATCTTTCGGCCTTTGTATCTTTAATACAATCTTCAAATGTGATAATAAACAGAAACATATGTGCGAATTCGCCTTACGCAGTTAAACTGTCTGAAAACTTTTCCAAGTTCGTACATCACCAGATGATTTACTAACGTTCCTTCAGTATACAATTCATAAATATGACTTAAACTACCGAAGTTACTCGAAAAAACGCACATTAAAATGCGACCTTTTTGTTCCGTAATTTATATGAAAATATTATCATTTTCAAGGAAAATGTTTAATTCACAAGATTTCACAGTTAAAAAAATGTTAATAAATCAATTTTCAGTTATTTTGAGTAATAAACATTCATAAAAATACTCAGTTCGATAAAATTATGTTACGAATAGTGAAATACTTAAAGAGAACTGCAATAATATTCAACTCTGCATCGTTTCAGCAATAACCAACTAGTTTTATGACAATCAAGTTCTTATTTTATCTCGCATATATTATGCATCTGATATCATTTATTGATTTAAAAATGCATAATCCTATCCGAAAACCAATAAAATATGCATGCGACGGATAAGAGGTCGCCACACGACCACCCCGAACCGCAGTCAATAAAAAGCGAATACACCCGATAAAATCCAAATATGAGAAACCAAAAAAAATATTCAACACACACCTAAAAATATAAAGATCAAATTTTCATAAATTTCAAAATACACTTTGATACGAATTTATCGCGGAAAAAAATCGCAAACACTATCGATATTTCATCTCCGCGCTCCGAGACAGTTCACGATCGAAACAATTACACGTTGCTTACACAGAGAGAACAGGGGACGCCAACCCGATGATTTACGAACCGATGCTTGATTACTGTTGTATACGTGAAGGAACGTTTAATTCAATCGACTTATTGTAAAAGGATAAAATCGAATCGTGGACGATTGAAATACGTTTGTTCTTAAACGATCCGGTCGCTTATCGCTTGGAAAATTGATTCGAAATACTATTGATAAGTCTAAAGATAATTTTATATTTTACAATAAACTTTCATATATAAACATATAGGTGAATTTAGACAAACTAACGGTACGATATTTCAGTGTCTAATTGGTTAAGTTTAACCAGTAGGTACAATTTAGTTGTGCAATATTGCCCTTCAACAGTGCAAGTCGACAATTAAGATAGCGAACTGTGCAATCGATCATGAGTTACATCGATAGCCTGCAACGACAATGCAACTTGGAGTGATTAAGAGGTATCATCACTCTCTTTCACCAACCGAACATATGTGCTTTTCAACATACAAGGTGAAGAAGAAGTATTTATATGCTTTACTTAATCTTGTTCGAATTCTCTATTTAAGATTATAAAAAGAGCTTATTTAAATTATTAAAAAAAAGTATCAATTAATTTGATATTATCTAATAGATTTAAATTGAAATCAAATGAATTCATTGTAAAATAAAACTTCAATAGATAAATCGATTCAATGAACAATAAATTCTGAGATTATTCCAGCGTTCATTTTAACAATAATAGAAACGAATCAAGATAATCTGAGAGTCGAGGATTTTCTTAAGATCCTGTACATTATAACATCTCGGAACCGGCTTAATTGTTAATCTTTGGATTTCTTCATCTTTGCACCCTCGGGTTACGCTTGCCTCTTATTACTATCACTTATTTCAGAATCAATTTGTTCCGTACGCAAAATAAATAGATTTCCCTCCAAGATACATATGGAAGATCGTTTCGATGTTTCAGTGATAAATGCGTATTTTTCGCTTCTGACACTCGATACAATCGCGTTTTATATAAATTTAAACATTTTCGTTCTACCGCCACGAATTTATGGCACGATTATACGAAAAATTCCAAAATAAATTATGAAATTTGAAATTGCCCAAAGTGTGATATCATCGTTTCATTAATTTTACGAAAATTCTCACATATTGATATTTTTGAACGGTATCTTAATTACGAATCATAGATGTGTGTTACTCACGAAACGAGTTGCTTTCATATTGCTGCGAATTTATATATTTTCGTAAATTCAAAAATAATTTATCGCATTTTTTTATTAAAATAATCAGAAAATGTTAAGTTTAAATCAAATAATTTTGATAACATATACAAAACCACGTCGTATACAATTTAGGAATCGTTAAAAAAATATTTTTTTATATAAGAAAAACATTTGAATACAAATCCCATACACTTTCAGTAGTATAATCAAATGTAGGGGTGGATGAGGAGACTTGATCTGTCTGAGAGAATTGAATATTATTTGCCTTTTCTTTAAAAAAATGTAAATAGATACACTTAAAATGAAATCGGGGTTAATTTGGGACAATTTTTTAAAAAAATACAAAGAAAGATCAAAAATTTGGATCAATCTTCCAGACAGATCAAGTCTTCTCATTCTCCTATTTACATTCCCAAACATTCAACGACTGAATTTTTAAACTGTTCAAATGAAAAACGGTCAAAATAAAAATAAATAAAAAAAAAGAAAAACACAAGATCCCACAGGAAAAGAGCATAAATTCGGCTGCCGCATCCACCATTGTTAGGGTTAGCGAAATTGCTCAATCAACACGACCGCTCGGTCACGAGCCATTTACCAAAGGCACAACTCATACACACCGATCGTCGTGATTGTGGCCAGGAGTGGAAGCGGAGGAGCCGACCGGAGGTTCCCGCTATGGACCCCATAAAACCCCGCAGCCATGACTAGTGTAATGTAGACGTTTACTAGTAGGAACCGCGAGCGTTGTGTTGTAACTCTTCCCAAGCGCTAAGGTCCAAAGGTTGAGATCGGGAGACTTTCACATCGGCGATTTTTAATGTTAATCATAGTCATTTGAGGTTTTTTTGTTTTTTATGAAAGATTTTTGAATAAAATATGCGGGCATGATTGACACAAATCGGTCAGAGGTCAGTCGATAATAGAAGAACTTCGATATATCTATTTTATTTAACAGATAATCGTCTAAAATAATATCATTCTACTATGATGTCTAGTTTTAAATTTTAGCTTTAACTTGATATTGACTATTCACCCAGAGTAGTAGAGTATACTTTTCTTTCAATGTAGCTTTTTTAAGCTAAAATGACTTCAATACAACTAAACACCAGATAATCATATAGAAACCAGGCAACCTCATGCGTATCTGAAAGAAAGTAACCAATGATACAAATATGTATATTCTCACTAAAAACCAACAAAATACACATAAGAATTTGAATTGATTTATTTAGTTATTCGATGAGATTTTTCAAGTGTGAAAAGCCCCTAATCCATTTGGCCGTGGTAAAAATGAAAAGGAGGAGTTAGCAAGGTGGAGTTGGCGGAGTGGAGAAGGTGGTCCATCTTCGACAAGAGTAATTGGCCGCAGAGTTATCGGCGGCAATAACAGGACGATGAGAATTTGCGCTCTCTTCGAAAATTAAGGGGCAATCGACTGTTTCACGATTTGCAAATCAGAAAATGGATTCGCTTATTTAGAAACGGATTCAGTCGGTTGTTTACAGCCGATTGATATTCAAATCAAATCGATCCGATGGAAATTAATTGATTGCGTAAAGAAGGCTGCTTATATTTCACAGAAATGAGTCTTTGAAATTTAAAGTGTTATTCTTCCAAATTGGATTCATGTAGTTATTTAATTAACAAAAATGAAATTTACGATTACCTTTATTCCGGGAAAATAGCGTGAAAAACCAATATAATGGCGACTTACCTAGAACAAAAGAAAATAATAATTAATATAAACTTCATCCAATATAAAACAAGTACAATAGATATAAGAATATGGTATCGACGTTAAATTTTCAATTAAGGCTACCCCACTACACAAGCATTGTGATTCACGATCTTTCGATGGATATGTTTATGATAATTCAACGCTGAAACGACCAATATCGTATATTCAACTACAGATTGAGACATCGGGCTTATACACAAACACAATCGATCGATAAATAAATCGAAGCACAGCTCCGTAGTCTAATCGGCTATGTTAACGAACCGGGAACGAATCGGGAACGCGCAACCGATAAAGAGTGAAACCTATTTACACCGAACAACCGACTTTATCTTAGTCTATGTTTCGGAATATACACGTATACAGAGGAGATTCGTCAAATTTAGATAATTTGAAATTAATACAAAATCGATGATGTTTATAGATCAAACCTTTTAAAGTTTAAGTTAGTATCATACTAACAAGGAGACACCGGAAGATTTGACTCGCAGATTTTGATGAAAATTTGCAGATATGTAGATGAAATATAGACATGAAATTTTGTTGAAGTGAGAATCCCAGATGAACAACAGTTTTTGCGGAAATGGAACTTAAAGTTCGCATTTCTAGCAACCGATGACGTCGATCGGGCTAAATGCGTGAAACTTTTGCGCACTACATGGACACCGGTGACTATTGCTATTCCATACAAACTTTGAATTCTATTTCCACAAAAAGGGTCGTTCATCTGTATTTCCCACTTCAGCAAAGTTTCATGTTTATATTCGGAACTAAGAGAGTTTCCTCCGGGTCCATACGAATGTACAGCGTGGTCCACGGCGAGTGGTAAATGCGCAATGGATGCGCACCGCAAGAGTTGCACTAATAATCGTTAATCGCCTTTTCCGCTCCTGCGCCTCTCGATTCGCTTCCTGAACTTGAACACGCCACAACAATCACGCATTGTGCCGCAATAAATCCGATCACCGACAACTAACAACAACAACAAAGGCAGCAACGGCAATAGCGGCCACAACAGCAACGGCGATGCTCTTGTCGATGAGGATTTTCTAAGCCGAATTGAGGATTACGTGGTTTTTGTCTTATAACTATAGAAATGTATAATCCAACTTGACCTAAACTAAAACTTATTCCCATCTATTCTGACTCAAATGAATAAATAAAAATATATAACTAAAACTAAGATATGAAAAATTGAAATGATATCGACCAAGAAAGTGCACATCAAGCCATCTAACAATTGTTAATAAGCAGTCATCGTTTCAGGCATTGATCGAAATACATTTGTCTTTACCTGCACGTATAATATTTTATTAATGATTCAGTATGAACGTAAGTATCAACCATCATAGAACTTATTTAATTAAACGAAAATCAACGTCGGAATTTCTATTAAATATTCTAGTTACGTCTTCAATTTTCGAGTCGCGTTAACTTCGCGCACAGTCAAACGACGATTTGAAAACGAAACTTTTGAAGAAAAAGAAAAGCGTTTCGAACCGACCGCATTCAACGGATAATCTTGATCGATGTTTAACACCGTTTCGCCAAATTAAAATCGCGTCAACCCGTGAATAAGAATTCGAATCGGCGAAACCCTCTCGAACGAACGTGACCGGAATGCTCGGGAAACGCTCCAATACGCTTTCCATTCGAGAGATGATAGATTTTCCTAACTCCGACGCTTCAAACCGGGGAAAATCGACTCTTCTTCGAACGATTGACTTTCGATTTGGCCTCTGGCCTAAGGAAAGTCTCAAATCTTGCATTCTGTGCACGAGCAATCGAGTTAATTCATTATCCGGTCGCGGAAAATTCGTATCGGATGAAAATTCGAGTGAAAACTTTTTATCGTCGCTTTCGATCTGCGCATACGCGAAGTCGAGTGAAAATTGAATGAAATTCATCTAGTGTGCTCAGAGTTAACAACCGTTTACGATTATGTGATTGTTCGTTATAAAATTCTAGAAAACTGCGGGTGAGTCGATTGTGCGAATGATAAGGAAAAATGGCGCGAAAATATTGTAATATATATACGAGAGAAATATCTTGACCGAAATTAAATTAACGGTTTAAGAGAATTTAGGATAACATATGAAGGCACAGACAGATAAATACATAGATTTTTTTTCACATTCACTACCTATGTAATAATAAACACTACATCTTTTCACATTTTTAACGAAAAAAATGAAAATCACTCGAACGTAACTCGTACAGCCACGCATCACTCGCCGACTGCGAAATCTTCAATCATCCTCCGATCATTTATTACTTTAAAAAAAAAATCAAAAACACAAGCTGAAACGAAAACAATCAAATTCAGAAGCGCACGAAAATGATAAACGACACGTTGAAAAATTCGTAACCATCAATCAGTTCCATCTCTCTAAGAGCGACCCAATACAACATCTCGGGCGGAGAACATCTCCGTTAATTAAGCCTTACGATCGTTAACCAGAAGAAATAGAAGACCGTTGGGACCTGAAGCGTGCCGAATACATCATAATGGTCTTCGGCGGAAGAATAATAAAAAGACGACGAAGACAAGACAAGAGGTGGATGTTGAGGAGACCAAGAGGAAGCAAAAGAGTCAGGTTCGCGCGTGGCCACCCTTGCGTAAGATAAAGAAACCTATTAACAATTAACCGCTTGCAATTATTCTCTCTACTATGGTAACTTCTACTAGATGGTTGCTTTTTCAATATGGCTTAAAGTGAAATAGATTTCTGATCGATTTTGAGATCAAGTTGCAGATAACGGTTATGCATATTAGATGTGGATGAAGGTTGTATAGAAAATAGAGATGTTCAAATCGATGAGAGTGTAGTCATTGAAAGATTTTTCCCGAAGATAAGACCTTCTAAATAAAACTTTTTTTACACACATTTTAAAATTTCGATACCTTTAATGACTACCCCTGTTATCTTTCATATGATTCTCTCATAATTTAAAATTATTTAATTAATAAAAAAAAGTATCGATAAAACAAAATGAAGTATGCAAAAAGCAATAAAATCTGTAGTTCAATCCACCGGTACATATGATGGTTCAATCTTATGCAAATTGTGCAAGCCTAATCGCTGTTTTGTCGAGCACGGAAGCGTCTCTAATGGTTCATTAGAAGTCGACTTTGCTTCCAGCAGATGCATCGCAATCTCTTCATCGAAATGCACAAGAATGCGCACAATGCACACAACAATAAGAACAAAGCGAAAACGAGAGCATCCTGTCGTTAATGATGGGACGCCATTTTGCAAAGCCTTCAATATTCGTCTCGATAATCTTTTCTTTCCATTTCATACAACTATCAGTATCGATAATATAAATGTGCGAGTATTATTCAATCGATTGAACTTGAAAATGGTGAATTCCGCTAAGCATCAGCATGCAACTCGTTCCTCTCCGATGGACCGAAAGCAAACTCGATATCGTTTTCGAACTCATACTGTTCATCTCGGGCACGTTATTGCTATGAATTAATTTATTGAAAATGCGATCTGTTATCGCATAAATAAATATGTAATACTTTTACTGTTATAACGCGAATACGCCTCGTACGATTTACGATCGATTTAATTGCGCGCGCTTAAAGTGCGGAAAAATTGACGAACCACGATATTTATGTATGAAGAGGCCATTGTTCGAATATCATATATTTTCTCAAATCTGATTTATCGATCAATAAATTTCATAAGATCGACGTATTTCGCAATTAAACCCGGCCGTATAATATCGGGTTTGTGCACTCGATAATATTTCACGGAATACGTTTTAGTCTAATATGATGTAGAAGTAATTTTATTCACGTTAATATTAAACACAACTTACGCATTTCTCAAACAGATTAATAATTAATTAACGAAATTTCCATTCATAACTTTCAACACAAACAATTGCTCAGTTTGCATTAATTATGTAGCCACTTTACATACATAAATCACCCCAACTTTTAGAGCTTCGAAATCAACAAAGCCGCCAAGATAAATATGCATAAAAATTCTCATAATACGTACAAATAAATAGATTTCTTTTAACAAATTCAAAAATTAAATATTACAACGAAAAAAGGGCCAGATAAAATGTGAAAAAAAAAATACAATAATGCCACGTTTCTAAAGCGATTCATCTCGGCCATTGTGGAAGCGCTGAAATTACAATTACGACGAGACTCGTCGTAGAGATTTGCATCAAAAAACCCTTTAAATGCCATGATTTATTTCGTAAAGACCATGAATATTCATGGGATAAGGTAGCGAAATGAGCAGGCGCCGTTTTTCACAACCGCGATTTCGTTTTCATTGTCTTCGAGGTTAGTAAACACTTTATTGGGCGCTTCGAATTTTTGACAGATAGTTATCTCAAGCCTAATTAAATGTTTCAAATGTAATCGCATTTCAACATTTTTAGAAAAAATTTAATTGAATGAAAATATAAATATTTTAATTTAATTTAAAAGAAAAATAATTTGTATATAATATACAGAATATTTTAAAAGTGAATCAATAAGAAAAATTCGATAGAAAACATCACATTCATATCATTCTATCAAATCCAAAAAAAGGCATAACCAAAAGACATTATCATAATCAGATTACACTCAATATCGAATTTCCCCAGAAGTTAACCCATTGAAGCCCGTGCGATAACACGTTAACGACACGCAAAAGTAGCGGCGCGTAAATCGAGTTTTCCTCATCTTTTCGAGTCTATTTAGAATTTCGACGTTATTTTTACGCTTTTTTACGACTTTTACGCCGTTTATGCGTCTCGTGTGGAATTTTGAATGTGAAATTATTCACGTGAACAGCGCACGTGGGCAGTTTCGTTCATTTCGTATGCATTTGCCATTCTCAGGTAGCTTATTTGCTCCTGTCGCTTTTCAAATTAACGTATCTTTCATTTGAATTTTAAAAAGGGCGGGAAATGTGATGTGATGTGTTGATATGAATTCTCTTCTCTGACTGGTTGTTAAGTATCGTTGAATATGTATTAGAAATGATTTTGTTGGCGAAACGAGTGGGATGGGGTTGGTTTATGATCGTATTGAATGATTATTCAAATTATAATACAAATGGTATTTTCAGAAAATTCATGTTGTGTGAAAATCTTTATAGACATTAACGCGTGTCATACATAAAAATATAATTCTCACACTTTGAAAAAGAGCGAAAATATAAAGACGCTGTCAAATCGGAAAAACGAAAAAATCCGTACAAACGAAATGCGAAACACAAACGTTAAAGCGTAAACGCAGTACGGGAACATAATTAACCTATTCAAATTGCAATTTTTTAGCCGACAATCAAAGAGGCGTAGAACAATGCATCCATAGTTTCAAAATTTCCCACGATATTCCCGAAAATAACACGAAAATGCGGTAGCAAAACAGGCACAATTATCATTAAAAAAAAATAACTTAAGAACGCGGTGCATCGTTCTCGCACGTTTCCCACATTAGTGATTTATATGCCAATAGATCTTTTCGAGAAGCGTTTGCGTCATTATAGATTTTCTGTTGCGAAAAAATCGAGATCCGACAAATTTTCGCACAGTCGAAAATGCAAATGCACCGAGCAGCAAAAAGTGCAACAAAGAAACGTTGCATGTTCAACAATTGTTTAGCAATGGGCGCCGAAACGAAATGATGTAAAAAAACGAGGCCAATCCGATCTCTTCTAATTTCGTTTGCAATTAACGAAAAATCGAAGAATACGAGATATCGGCGAACCGTAGGCATCGAACAATCGGAACAAAACGATCGTAAGACAAGCGTTTAATGCACGGGTCGGTTATAACCCATAGATACGTTAGCTATTAGTTCTCATGCACTATTATAATACGCCGACTTTATACACGTCCGATCGTATAATGGAAATGCATAATATGGGAAATTGCATAATGCGGTCGTAACGTGTAGTTAAAACGCATCCCGATCTTAATTTACAATCCCTTTTGTGTGCGCATACGGATTGCGTTCGCCATATAAGTATTTATTTATATTTATGGGTTTCAGATTGGTATTATGAGTTTAATGCGTCGATAAGTTCGCGTTTTAACGTCCGATTCTAGCTTTCTTAATCTGTCGTTTTATTAACGACAGTCTGAAAGTTTTGCAATTTTTTTTTCTTCTAAATAACGTATTTTATGAGATAAGTTCAGATATACGCTATATTTGTATATAAATAAAAGCACGTGTGTGCCTGAGTCCAATTCCGGCTCGTAGATCCAATTATCCGAAGTGATCTATCCGATCTAGTAGTGTGAGGAAATCCGAGCGATACATCACTCGTTCGCCCAATACGCAATTTCGAGATAACGTTTCTCCAGATTGCTATTTTCAGCAATTAACTTGATTTAGACTTTTTCTAGTGTCTTTCAATTAAACACTTTTGTTCTCAAACAATATTCTTGAAAATTATCAAATCGAAAAAAATCTAATACGAGTTAATTAATGATTACAATTCAATATTTGAATGATAAAAAATAGTCACTTTTAATAATGCATCAAGGGCCGATCTTTTCACTCGTTAATTATTTTTTTGTATAAAGTCTAATTGTAAGTTAAATTACAAATAAAAAGACCATCCCTAATATAATACATCAAAAAGTGCCAAGCCTTTTTCGCAGACATTAAAATTCATTCAAAATACGCTATTAACATCAATAATTTCACAATAAATTGAATTTTCCTATTATATTGGCAAATCGTCAAAACATACTCGAATAATTAAAAACACTATCAACACATTCATATCATCATTTTGACGAAGATACGTCTATTAGAAGAATAAAACACACCTTTTAACAGCGTCGCAACGGAAACCGTTTTACGACCGAAATTAATAACGCATCATGAACCGTGCAATAAACTAATATCCTGCATCGGTAGAATCTATAATAGATATCTGGAATATCCACAGATCTTAGATCGTATATCCCTTAAGGGCCTGCGTGAGGTTTCTCGCATTGGTCTTCAATAAAACACGCGTTTTAAGTAACGATTCGTGTAACCCGATAAGGCCGTTATAAACGATCAATCTCTACCAAATGCGGAAATGTACCTTTTGCTTGATGAAAGGCGCTATATGGAGTCATTACGAGGACTCGTGTGAGAAAGATGAATCTAAGCTTTGATGAAGTGTTCAAGGATGAATTTTTTATTTTATTAATAGTCATTCTGAGATGAAACATGATTGAAAAACTAATAAACTTGTCACAGAGTCTATAAAATTGCTATTATATTTTTTTCATTGTGTTTCTGTGAATTTGCTACATATGTCGTGCTGCGTTTGATTTTCATATGTACTAGTATATAAATTAAGTATTCCTCATGCAAAAATAATAATCGAATATCAAAATTTATTACAATTTTGAAATTGATAGTTTTATTATCTAGAACTGTCAAATGTGTCGCACACATAGTTAAGCACATTTTTTTAGTTTGTGACAACGAATAAATTCATACAAATTAATTAAGTTCTTCAACTTTTTCATATGTATTATTTAAATAATCTGTCAATTAATTATTCATTTTCATCTCTAATTGATCTATCCCTATTTGATAATACACCAAAGTCATTTGCAGTACCTTAACAGATTTTTTTTCAAATTAATTCAATAAAAATAAAAAAATTCTACGAATTTGGACAGATAAGCTATAAAGTGAATGACATCACTTAATTAAAATTATGATTCGAATCATTTTTAAACGAAAAAGTTTCACGATTATGCGAACACTGTTAAAACAAGCGTGAAATTTAAATTTATCAAGTCATTGAATATAATTAATCTAGTATAAAAATCTGCAAAATACAACGCATAATAAGCACAAGATTAATTAATAAAAAAATCGAGCATGATCAAACTGAAAATTACCTAAATATAATATAATCCGTTATAAACATATATATATTTCAACAATTTTCATTCGAGGAAAAAACTCGGGAAACAACTCATGCATACAAATGAACAAATTTCAACAACACCATTCTTATTGCAGAATCTTTATATAGGCACAAGCTGACTAATTAAATTTCCTAACGGCGAATCGGTAACGTTTCCGTTTCCCCTTTTCGCACCGGGTGTTCGAGCAATACATGCACTTTATAAACTGAAAATATCGTTCACCCTGTAATTCTTTTATATCGACGTCGTTTTTATCGGTCACCCTGTGCGCTTAAGCGTCCCGAATAATGAGAAGTTTGCGTTTCCAATTACCGAAACTCTCGGGAGCCCGGTCCGAATAAGCGGGGTGTGGTTTTAATTTCGCGCTAATTGGGTCAGAGTCGTTAGGTGGGCAGTATCGCCTTTTTTCGGTAAGTTTTAATTATCTTAATTGAAATTTTGTGAGGCGCGTGTAATGCGGTGTATGGGCTGTTGCATAGGTTTAATTTTCGTTTAACAGAAATTTCTAGTGTGGTTTGTTACAATATAATCGTTTTAATTTCGGTGCGTGGTTGATTTATTTGATCTAGATTATGTTTTGTATCTCAATAAAAATAGTGGGTGAGTCGAAAATTAATTATATTTTTTCAAATAAAAATGAATCTGAAAATTTATTTACCCATTAACGAGCTTAAAGTCGTTTATGATTGTTTGAGCTTTAAAGTTTTTAGTATATTTTAAAACAATAAAGTTGTGAATTGTTATATAATGAAATTATTTATCGAAATATCAAACAATATACCATTGTCCGATTATGAAAGGTCTTAGACACGTGACATTTGCGCAGAGGAAATAAACAACCGTTATGTCAATAGTGTCTGTATGCCATTTCACCTTATTTTCCTTATTTGCACCATTTATCATTAATTTACGAAAGAAACGCATTCAAACGAGCAAACACATAGACCTATTTTCGCCTATTTAACAAAATTCCAAGCCCACTTTGAAGTAATTTTCAAATTGCGCGTCCGCGAGCAGAAATGTATTCGAGTCAGCTAACTTAAAAAATACCCACATTGCATATTTCAATATACATTTAAACTTTTTTTTTTTTAAGTTAAATTATATTGTTATCAAAATTAATAGTTTCGCGTCATTTCGTCAGACCTAACCTCAAAAAGAAATTGACAGAATCATCCGCACGTAGGAAGACAAATCGAAGCTCCAAGGCGACTCGCGACTTTTTCAACGAACGGAGGTGTTGTGCAACAATTGAGACAATCGATTACTATAATAATTGCTATATTTACATGAGCAAGTACAACAGCAGCACACCATGATACGCAGAGGAGCGTCGAACCGTGACTGATTGATTGTGTGCGACTCTACCTACCTACTGACGTTCGCAACTGTGCGGCCTTAACACTTCGGGCTCGTACGATTTTCTTCGGTGACACTTTCCTATTGATTGTTTTCGATGAAAAAAAAAAGGAAAATCAATCACATTGATGTATTATGTATCGTCGATATCGTATTATTCTATTTTTCAGATGATGCTTTGAGAAATTTTCGCATGTATCATATTCAAAGATTATTATAACAATCTCAAGTATAATTTCTCCAATGTGATTTTTTTCGATACTTAATAGATAAAACTTAATCTAACCTAACCGAATTTTACATAAAAAAAAGTAAAACAACATAACCTAATCAGTCAAATGTCGTGCCAATGGGATAGTATACAAGAACCTACCGATTTACATCTTTTCGTATGTGATATACATATATTTTTTTTAATACTGAAGATTTCATTGCGATTCCGAAATTATCAAAGTTGTTCTTTTGCAACTATCAAACTGTTAGTTGTTAGGTGGATACCGCATATGATAGTTTGATCATTTAAAAATATTTTAATAGTCTGATGACAAATGAACATTATTTAATCGCATTCCATTTGACGGCTGAAAAGGCCAAGAGGTACAAGTGACATTTTCGCCAAAATTAAGTTACGTACAAAAATCGCTCCTATGTACGCTCATATATTTGGCGGCAAAAGGATATAAACGAACTTGGAACGTGTACCGAGATATATCATCAAATCACTCGACCCCCTCCTAATACAAGTAGACATATGATCAACTATGAGCGCGCTTTTCTCGAAATCACCGCAAAGTCATTCGTATCCTTTGGCCTTTTCAATCGTCATATGAAAGGTCCCAAAACCCTCCACCTTATTTTAAAATCATTACTCTTATTCGAATCCCAATATTAAAAAAAAATCCGCCATCAACAGTGTTAATGCATCCTCGAAAACGTCACCTTATACGTTTTCGAAGCGTTTACGAAGTAGGATCGCAGAGACAATGGTGCATCGCTAATGGTCACCATCGAGACTCATTAAGCGCATGAAGCGTACGTGAATATGAAAACTGACAGACACACTCACTGACTGACTGACTGAGGAACTGCAGCCATCATCATCATCGTCGTTGTCGGAGTAATGATGATGAAGTTGCGGGTCGATTTGGTGCTCGGACGATTTGTGACAGTGCGAAAACGCCCCTATACTAAGGCACGTGTTTATGACTGACATGTTTCTTATGATTTCAAATAATGTATGTATTCTGAGAAAAAAATGTTATTTTAAAATTAATACCATATTTCGATGATTATAATTGGGTTATAGCAGATGTTCGATAATCGTGTAATTATGATGCATTGTTAAGTGTTTTGATTGAATTTGAAAGTTGATAGAATTGAATTAAATGGTTTGGGATTATGTTATTCATATCAGTGTGAATTTTCGTATGAGTGCCCGCAAACAAAGAACTATATTAAAAACATGCATTTGAAACAATTTCTACGAAAGCGTTTAGTTAATCGTTTACACACAAAAGAAACGATGGTGCAAATGCTAATTACAACACGTAAATAACATAAATTATTAAACATATTTAAAAATAACTAGATTTTTATGCATAAAAAAATTCACCGTTCTGAATATTTAAAATGCAAATGTGCATACATTTCAAAATAATAGCATAATATGAAGTTCAGGTACGGAATTAATTTCTGTTTGTATTAAATAAATTTCAATTGAATTGAGTTATTTAAAAAAATAATATTCATAATAACTATATTCAGTGTTCACGATTGTGTATTATTTATTTTGTACTTCAAACTTTCAAAAATGATACTCTAATAATTACAATTTTGCTAATTATCATACATTCAAATCATATAAATATACAAATCATGAAAATAATTTTCACAGTTATCATATTAAATCAAATGAGATATAAAGATAATAGTTGAATTATAAAAATAATACATTTTCGTTTAAGAAAAAAAATCGAAATAACTGAAATGCTTTTCACAGTTCCCACAAAATTACGCAAGCTTCGTCACGCACAATTTCCCCGGCGATGTTCGAATTCGACTCTTCTTTTTTTTAGATTTCCAGCCAAATTGGCACTTTTATGTTCGAATTGAGAAACGCTGATTTACAATACGCAATTTCAGTATCGTACCATTGTATATTATGTATGGGCGCACGTGTACCGCGTCAGCGCTTTTCCATTCAACTTCACCTACGATAGCTTCAATATTTTATATACGAAGGCTCGTTTTGTGCATAAACGACGTTTTCAATGCAAATTTTTCGATACGTGTTGGGAAAGATTTGTTTGCATGCGCTTCTAAAAATGTTCAAGGATTAAAGTATCATTATTTATATGTCTCTTTTGATGGATTTTGCGTTACACGTCTGTCGTTTGCAACTCACGTAAAATGCTTCATAGAAAAACATTGATGTTGTTAAAAACGATGAATCTATTATTTTATTTTAATGCGTAAACGATTTTTCAATAGTGCTATTTAGTAACAGGAATTCGTTGGAATACAATAATTTTCAATTCAACCTACGTTTTTTTCAACATTTAAATTGAAAAGTTAATCTGTTTAATTCGGTTCAAAAAAAGTATAATATACATATGATCAGTCATACTTTCATAGCAAGATCACGACAGAAAAAAATAAACTACCATTTAGAAAAAAATCTCAAACTCATCCAATCATGATTTAAGACACAATCAATCCCATTACAGCATAATTTGAGGATATTTTCGCAACTAAAAAAAATAAATAAATGAGTTCCACACGCGTGACGTATAATTAATAATTTTCTCACGCGCATCGTTCAATACGAAATCGCATATATTGCGATACACAGAGCGATCACAAAAACCAATCGCACATAAATAATCTCGGAGAGAAGACGACTTCCTGAATATCTATCGCCGGAATGATTGAAAAAATCGTAAAAAATAATTACTCGAACGGTGCCAAGGCTCGATTTCCAAACTATTTTGGAAAGGCGACGAAACCCACATGGTTCGCATGTGCACCGCCTAAAAGCCTTTATTTCTAAACTGGAAAATTCGTGACGAGTGTCGGATGAGCGCAAATCGTAAATCAGCAAAATTCAACAGATTCGATAAATCATCGTTTGAAAAAGTATCCTTGGGAAAATCGCATTTTCTTTAAGGGGAAATGTGTGGGGTTTTATGTACATATTATATGTGCGAGTCTTTCACTCGTCACATTCGAACAGATGTAATAAATATTTCATTATTTAATAGGCATCATCTATTTTTGTATAAATTGAAAATTAGAGATCGATGGAAAATTTTCAATTGAAAAAAATTCAAATTAACTCTAAAATAAATCAAGTGAGTATCTTATCAATAGTTTTCATTTATGTATGACTACACAATTTTAATTTCAATACTAACTAGAATAGCCCTTGCATTGACTCGATTATCATTTAAATACTAGCTCGTTCAGTTAAAACTAATAATTAACTTTGATTAAGTTAGCTAAAACTCTCGTTAACAACGTTTAAGATAATAACGAAGCGATAGCCGTATGGCGAGTCACTGATAAATGTTTCCATGTGTTGAGCGCAACTAGTTTCACACTCGATATGGTAGAATTCCACTTAAGTGCGATCTGAATTGATTTCTTGTGTGCTAATGAAGAAAATAAGTGTCTGTTAAATGTTTTGTACCAGAAAAATACTTTTTTTATCATTCGAACTGCTAATTAAGTCGAGTTTTGCGTACGCGATGAAAAATCTCTTCGGACCAATTTGGAATGTACGAAATGAAAATATTTATTGACAAAAAAGGAATCAAGTGTTAATCATTCGACACGAGGAAGTTTATTAAAATATTCATGTTTTTTGCACCTCATTGAATCATAGATGGAAATTATTTACATTGCAAATTTGAAATTTTTTGGTTGTATCTAAACGCAGAAGCAATAATGGGTTTTCCGAAATTTGAATATCAAAAATAAGCATGATGTTTAAAATATTATTGAATAAAATCGATAATATCATATCATAAAAATTGAATATTTGGATAACTATTTATTCTGGTTAGGAGAAATATTCTGTACATATTTATATTGTGCATATTTGTGCGAAACGATCCAATTTTTCGACATTGAAAAATACAATCGTTTCGAAAACATCCTATGTAGAAAAATCAATATTTGCAATATCGTGAAAAAATCAATATTTCCCCTGATCAATGTTTTTGTGAATATGCATGAGCATGAACATAAAGATTCTCATACACGTTCACGCTGAATCAAAATACGCAAAACACATAAAAAACGTAATGAAATAATAAAAAATCTCATAATCGATTATTAATGAAAAAAAACCATCCGAACATAAGGCGAAATTACATCGCTTCTAAAAAATATTACATTACACTGGTGTATTTATGCAGATACTGAAGTGAACACATAAACGTATCGACATCTAGAGATCGAGAATTGTCGACACCAGAAACTCTACCTGCATCTTCTTCATATGAGGGTTTAGGCCCTTCAGTAATTCATTTATTTAAAAAAAAAATATATATTTTTGCAGAAACTCTATTAAATTTGACTGTTATTTTATTTTATTTTTTTTTATTGACGCTCGATGAAAAGTACCCACGATTTTCGTACAAAAATTCCAACGTACAAATACACGCAGTTAATATCATAATATAACGTAGATATAAAAGATAGATTGTATCGATCAATAGTTAGGTAATGACTAAAGTTCGTATGGCACTTCAATTTGAAGCCTACGCATAGAATGTGACAATGGTAATGATGTGATTACACGTTAATAAAAAAATAATGCGATAATAAGACATTTCTGTTAGTCGTTTCATAGAAATGTCTGCATTGTACAATAGTTGTCATATTACACAATATGTATTTGAGAACAATAACCGAATTAATTAGACGAAATTCGATCGCATTTTCGACTTCATGTTTCGTTATTCTTTGTACATTTTCGGTATTGAACACGTGAGAAGATTGTGTTTCATTGAGAGCGCACGAGAGATCACTCCACTTCAGAATATCTATTCTGATGAACGAAAAGAAAAGCTGCGACAGGAATAAATAAATAAATTGTCAGTATCGATCGAATATTTGTTACATATTGGATTTCGATTCTGCATTCCTCGTGCGTGCGTGAACGAGATTTCTGGTCCATCACGAAGATGTACGACTCGCTTTTAATATTATTATCGTAAACCGGATACTGAGAAAAATCGTGATGGGGCGTGATAATACCATTGTTAGTCCGATCAAGGCCGATTCGTAAAATGTTACGTGTGCGATGATTATTCGTAGTCTGCGATATATTTACGAGTATCGGTCCTTCGAGTGAAAACGATACGAAATTTTCAACCGAATTCATTCTAAAATCAAGAAACAAACAAACGATGAGATTCGTGATAAATAAGCGTGTAAATAAATCGATCTGCCGGTTATGTTATTCATGCAACTTTAGTGATTGATGGTCGAAGCGTGGCCCGAGGGTCCCCGGTGTGCTTTATACGCAGACATTGCGCAAACGTAAAAATAAATATTGCACATTATGGTCCTTTTGTGCGGAACGTGTGTGGGGCTGCGAGCGAAAATTGACGATTCATATGAATGACTTTTTGTATGTACGAGCGACGGTTATGGCCGAGTTTTCATGCGCGCTAGGGATGCTTGGTGTTTTATGAAAACTATCGTATTCGGAAATTTCATGCAAATCGTGCAATAGACAGACGCACTCTAGTGAAATTATAACAGGGGTTGTAGAAATTTGTGTCTTATCGAAAATTAATAATGAATTTTATCATAGTTCTAATGTCTGTAGTGATAGTTTAGGTGGTATGAAGTTATTTAAATTTGGATTAAATAAACTTCTGCTATTACAAAATTGATAGTACTACTGAAGATTATATTTGGACTGAAAAGCTTTTAAGATGCTTATAGATAATAATAAAAAGAAAAACGAAACTAAAAGTTTATAGTATACCTTCCAATATTCATATGAAAATTCAGTAAAACTAATGCATGATATTTAAAATATGAAGGCTTAAAGCAAAACTTTGTGAATTTCATCCTCATATAAAATATTAATTAAAACTTTAAATAATTGAAAGCTTTTAGAAAGAATTACGTTTCACTTTGACAAAAAAATTCTCTGTAACACAAAGCTCTCTCTCTCTATACATTTTTATGGCATTTCGTGTGAAAGTAAGTATCGACTAGCAATTTCGGCGTCGCCATTATTATTATTATCATAACCGTAAAAGTGTACTGTGATTTATGCCCGGTTTCGAAATAGGTTCGATTTCAAAATCGATGTTGTGCAACAAAACGCATAATGCGTTGCATAATGGGCCCATTGTTTTTATAGATAGCTATTTCTTTCTCTACGTATCGTACGAATATTGCCGATAATAAATTATCATCTCACAAATATGTATCGGCCACGAAATCGACACTGCACTATCCATCAGTGAGATTTTGTTTTATAGTAGTGCTACGTGATGGGTCTTACTAATTGTGTATCTGATTGCTGTTGTTTCAATATTTTTTTATTTATATGTATGTATAATCATAATTTTGATTTTAGTTTAAACGTTGTTTATGAAGTACAATAGGTACCTATACAAATATATTTTTTTCTGTATCAAAGACTAAGATTTCTTTCTTTGAAAATGTCTTATCATAAACGTAAAAAGGTTTCGCTATAAAAAAAAATTATATACTTCCAAGTCAAAAAGTCGTAAATTTTGCATCATATCTCCTTTCTACCCGAGACAAGCTTCAAATTCAAAATTTGATATACGATAAATATGTAAACAGTTTCAGTTATCCTTCGTATGTTACATTCGAGAAACTTATACTACCTCTAAAACTTAACTTTTACGATATGCAAAAATTCAGAACGTAACATAAAACCAAATCGCTAATAGCACGGTGTTTTCAGCTCATGGCGCGCTCGATCGTCTGAAAATACAGATTGCACTATCACTTTTTACATCGCATCACATACAAAAACATACACATATAACCAATATTTGAAACAATTAACAGTGTTGATCTTTATTATTCAAGAAAGATATTCCACACAGACACAGACTTACACCAAGTGCATTGATATTTAAATTACTTTTTTCTTAAAAAGTGGAATTAATCACTTTACGCACAGAACGGCTCCTTTATTCTACGTCACAAAACACATACGTACATCGACATACACGATAATATAATTCATCTTGCATACGTAGATATGATATTGTCGATAATGACTCGATGATTTCTCGCCTTCGACGTGAATAAAAGCCTCCTCGTCCGTATTCTATTAAAGGCGCCTCGCTATCAATGCACCAACGCCACGGGAAATTATTCCGTAATAATGAAGAGTGCATAATAAAAGTCTCCACTCACAATGGCTCAAAACTAGCATTAATCTCGACCGTACTGTATAAATAGGGGATATTTCTGTATCTATAATATTAATCGCATGGCGATTTCACGCTCTTCGTACATGAGAATCTCATACGTTCCTTTTGTCGGTCGGCCAGTGTAATTTTAATATTTGATTGAAAAATTCACCGTTTTAATGAGACAGTCTTAATTTTCATATAAGATTGAAAATGGAATGTTTATATTTAGAAAAGGCGAGGTTGATTAAATTAAGAAAAAAGCTTTCAGATGTTAAGCTGCTTCGTTCTACCTATCACGTTTCACATTTACGATGTACGCAGCTCTATCAAACAAATTGGATAGCATCTTTCGCTAATTAAGATGGAACGTGCAAAAAAGAAAGGTTTTTCAAGACGTTGCAGAAACAGGCAGCCTTTGAAAGCATCTAGAGACTTTTCAATGAGGAAAAATTAAATTAACGCTGAACTTTCGTCGATATTGACAGCGTGAGTAACGTTGAAAACGCTTTCGTTTCGAAGGCATCGAAACGCATCGATTTTTTTTTTCGATATACACCGGAAACTTTAGACAATAGTGAATCATAAAACAATAGTTTCAGGGGTGAAAAAGTTCAAAGAAACGGGTTAAAGCTCAAGCGGCATTTCTAGCACAATGGGGCGGTGAATCACACAGGTGAACTTTTACATAAGTACACGCACATTCAGCTAGATTTATTGTGTTATACGAAGAGAATAGTTTCAAAACTATGTATTTTGTATAGAAAACATGTGAATCTGTCGGTTTTTCGTTCACGTTCAGGACGATATCTTCATTTGAAGCTCATGTATGGAAATGCACCATACATATTTTGAATCAAATTTGCGAATATTAAAAAAAAAATGAAATGACATATTCAAATCCAATTCTAGATTAAATCATTGATTAATTTCATGATGACCTTCAAAACAGATATAATAATCACAATGTCATCAAAGAATTCAAAACCAACTTCACTGAATCGATCAAAATAAACATATTTGAATCTAAAATCCTTCACACACATCCATAAACATATAACACAAAGCCTATTTAGTGCATTAGATATAAACGACGACTGGTTTCCAATGCACAATCGGGATCTTCCGGTTTTCGGTCCTTTGTTGTGAGCCCGCTTCCCGATGCCTTGTCCCTTTGACTTTGTGTCCTGTTTTATTTTTTCCAAAAAAAGGCACCACGAAGGCAGTCAATAAGACGCTCACGGTGTCCCTTTTACGCCGTACGTGCACACCTTGTACTGAAAAACGAGCACCTTGTACTTTGTGCGCCTTCGGGTTTTACACGCATCGGATCGGATAGGCTAAAAAGGTTTAGTGTGTAGTCGAGTCTTGTAGGCTGTTTGCGAAACTTTCAGATTAGTCTAGTGATCATATATTTGATTTAAATTGTTCGATCGATGGTATTTATAGAAGTAACGGTAACATATTTTATTGCACAACTTGATGGCAGTTTAAAGAGGTGCACGTACTATCGCGAAACTTCTTAACAATGGCCTCAGTGCACCAGGGCCGTATAATTTGAAAACCTTTATAAATCTATCGATGATTATTACAGGCGTGGGATGAAGGCTGCGACCCCGCCATTGAGACCCAATGAATAACTTCATCTTCAAAGAAAATGTTACGATGCTCACTTCCCGTTTCGAGGTGAAATTCCTGCGGGTCGTTCGAAAGTAATATGAAATTAATTTTGCACAACACCGATGTCGGTTTCGATTGTTATAGAAATTTCGTGACGTAATGAGATCGTATATGTGAACTTTCATACCGGCGCTTTTCAAATGTCGCATTCACATAACGCGTAAAAGCTAGACCCGAGGCGCTATTTGTTCCTAATGGTTCACATCAAAGTCACGCTTCTATGGAAAGTTTATCCTTTTATAGTCACTCGGATTATTGAATTTTGAAAACCAGTATTATAAAATTACACTCATAACGTTTTTCTAATGAACTAATTTATGGAAAGTATCAATAAATTTTCATGCACGTGGGTTAAATGAAAATTCTAACTATTCTAAAAGTCTTAAACCTAATTTATTTCAATACGAAATTCAAATACAGCTATTACAAATAAACATAAAATGATTATTAAAATATTGACAAGGTATTTTCTATCGTAGACAAGGGTAAGAAAATCTAGAGCGCTGTTGAATCGCTGACATTTAACACTTGTTAAATATTGACATTTGCGATCGGTTTCTAGTTTAGAAAGTCGACTATGGGTTAGTTGACACGTCCTGCACAATAAACACGATAAATAATATTGAAATCGAAAAAATAAATAGGCGAACTTATAATGATTATGCAACGCACATATGTATGCCGATTTTAGTCGCTAATTGTACCGAGACACGAACTATGAATCAATATTTAGATAGACAACGTGATCTATATCCTCACAGTTCATTTTCACATATTGAAAATATGATAATTGAAAGTATGAAGTCATTATTTAAAGATGACGCTATTATTTTTTTAATCTCATATGACATTTGAAATATCTCGAGACGTCAACAATTCGATGCGTTACTAAGATTTTCATATTGAAAATTTAAATTGTATGAGTCATACGCCAATATTACAAATTGACATTAATCGACGTTATTACGCGACGCTCCATAGTGCGATTTGAGCTTCCGAATTTTAAAACATAACTGTTGATAAATACTGCTTTTTCGCATAATTTCAGTTTTATAAAAAAATGAAAAACGAAGAAAAACCATCGACGATGCTGTCGCGTTTCAAAAATGAGCAATTTCGTATCATTTTCGATAATCGCAGTCGATTAAGTCGCGTTCAATCTTGTGTGAATTAGTAGAACGAAAAAATAAATATGATCCAATCTAGTGATGGATAGAAATGTGGGAAACAAGGCAATTTTTCAATTACGGAATTATTGAGATGATTCGCGTTAGTGTGGTCAACTACGCGTCGTAATTGAATGTTAAAATAAATGAGTTCTGAAAGTTATGACTTTTCATTGGCACTGTTTACACCAATATAGCGTCAAATTCGGTGATACCTTTGAAAACGAATTATATTTAATTAAAATAATTATTTAATCGAATAAGCGCTGTATGAGTACCTATATATTATAATAATAATTCACAAATATATCCAATCTCAACCCGAACTTCCTCAATCGGAAAACAAGAAACACCCACAAATCCAAACTTTTCCCCCGAAAACATCTCAAATCCGATACTTTTCTCGAAAAATCGCCATTTCCCAACCGATGTACGATTCCAAATTGGCCACCTATAACAATCTCGCTAACGTGTAACGACCGTTTTACCATGAACGATGGTAAAACAATGGTAAATGGGCGCCCGCCCACACCCGCCGCTTCTATTGCATAGCTTAAGGCTTTTTTCCATATCACGTCTAGAGTTTGTATAGGAATCGTTAAAAGTTTATGTTGGAATCGTTAAAAGTCATGCAGGAATCGTTTAGACCGTTAAATATGCGCCGTTAACGAGTGATATGGATTGAATATCGGTGAGCGATTAAAGGTTTTTTCTTAAGTAAACTTTGCTTCTCATATAACAGTGGAAAATTTTACAATAAATCAAACATATTTTTTTGAAATATTTAAGTGTCATTTAACCTCATTTACGAAAATACAAATTATCTCCTAAATACACATTTATCACTTTCACACCTGCATTTTCCACATATTCTTACTATAGATAATGACTTCCTCATATTTTCAAATGACAAAAATCGTTCATTCTACCCACAAAATGCACTTTCAGACAACAATGGCGAATTACTGTATGAAACTATATATTTTCACACGTGTCTATCTATGTGTGCACTATAATAAATGTGAGCCGCATACCTTTTACGAATGCAACTTTATTGCGAATGATTCGCGATGGCCATTCAGTGAAAGCAGTTAAATCAATCAGTTTGATTTATCGTTATTGCGTCGTGTCACTGCGAATATTTTATAAAATATATTTTATGCACAAATGAGCAAAGTGCGATTCGAAAAGCATAATATTTCCGATGCGCTATTGCTTATGCTATAACTATGAAGTTTTACTACGCTTGTCTACTCTAATAAACTGTCGAAATCAGAAATGGGGTCGAAACTATGTATAATTTAACATTTATATAGTCAGATAACCAACATTCGATAAGATTAAAATTATCAGTTATTTCAATTATATTTTCCTAATCTTTTAACTTTTCATATTATATTCGATATGATTTATCAAACAATCAATTGTCCGCTTTGCAATCTAACATATTAGGGGTTTAAGTTCATAAGGTCACTTCCAATGCCACCAATAAGACTTAGCTGTATTATAATAACAAAATAATGAACTATTTTTAAATTTCGCAATTTAAATGCAATTGTCCAATAATGCAAACTAAACACTTAACACACAATAGGTTCCGACTCGGACAATCGAAAAGGCATTAGTGCGATCGAATTTTCTCATTTTCGCACGCCACACACAACGAAATCGAGTTCGTCCTTTCTATTGCGAAACGCACGATTGCAAAATCCCATAGAAAATGTTTGAGAAAATCCGCAACGGCGAGAACACCCGCGGCCACCGCTCGGATTACAAAAGAGATTTCTGCAACTGAGGCATTTTCAATAAGGTTCGATTCAAGATAGATTTTTTTTGTCCGCTTATACATCGAAGCCTCGAAGGTAACCGAACATGTAATGTAATGTAATATAATAATGCAATATAGGATAATCCGCGATATATTGCAGAAACACAATGGGCGGTTGCTTTCAATTTCGACGATCGCGATCGCTCATTTCTATGAAATCGAATATTATAGTGAAATTTATGCTGCTTGAGCGATTTATTATTGAATTATATGCTGGTTTTATATATTTTGAAGAAAAAAAAATATTCTATATAAATAATTTTTTTAGTTGGATATGAATATTCGTTTCAAAATCGAATCGATAAATGACGCTATTCATTAATTTCGTCACATTTGGGAGAAATCATAAAATTCACTTCTTATATGTACGATGAATAATTTAAATTTCAATATCTCACATTAGCTCGAAGAGTAATTCAATGGCATCGAACAACGGTGTTCGTTTTGGGCAGATTTTCACCTCTAGAATACATTATGCGTTCATCTCATGCATTATTCCGAAAATAAAAGGCTCTTTTTATAAAAATGATTTAAGCATTGAACAGGTTAAGTGAAACATCCTCGTTTTATGTAGAGAAGTGCGCGTGCGAACTCTACGCCACTTTTACGCCCACGAACGCGGTCTAATCAAAGGAAAATGCTTATCTCACTACGATTCAACGCAGATCCTCAAACTTTAATCAATCATGACGTAATATTTTTTTTATAACCCAATTTTCATACACACATACGTAGTACGTACACGCAAATATATGTATTATCGGTCATGCGTAATACAAATCAGTCGAAGGTAAAAACTGATATTAGGAGAACTACGTGTAAATAGATCAATATGAGTGTCAAAATGAAAGGAAATCTGATCGAATATGAACACTGTTATGAATTTATCGATTTCAACCACTTCTGAAAATCTAAAGAACTGATCAATAAGCAGTAAATTAACACTTTTGACTCTCGTTAGGATTCGAATTGGAACTCAGCATCACAACAACACTAAGCATAACACAATAAGCACACACGGATATACAACTCGGTTAACATTTTGACACATTAATTAAACTACTTTACTCGTAATTAGTAACATAGAGCAGAAAACTCATTTCAAAGATATTAGCATAAAAGCACAACAACTATCAAGACAATCCGGACTTCCATAAGTGAACTGTCAAAAAATTGAAAGTTAAAGACAAACACAAACATATGTACGGTACATACGACCAACTTTTTCTTTTCCTCGTGTGAATTTTCGACAGTTCTTCATAGTAAATATGAGTGTGACTAGAAACAACAAAAGTTTTTCGTCATACGCGCATTTTGCATGAGTTCTCTCATTACGCATGCCGTTTAGATGACGTGACGTGCAAATATGTATGTGCGTCCTATGAACTTCTGGTTACATCGTTGGCAACTCTTAACAGTCGACAATGGTACAATTACAAACAGTTCTTCGGGTCGAAATCGTCGTGGGAAACGAAGGCCTCGAGGTGTTCGCAGAATTTCAGAAGAAGAAGAACCGAACGCGTCTGTGTTGTATGTGTTGAATGTATTATGCAATGTGCCGAAATAGTTTGAAAAATGTCGGTAGTTAGTTTGGTTTTGTTTAGAGCCTTCGAATGATGCTGTGGTGTCAAGGTCGCATTTTTTTTCTGCTTCCAAAGAACGTCATTAGATGTGAACGTTGGTCGATGCTTGAAAGCAACAATGTTTGAGAATTTTCGTTTAAAATGTAATTTCATTTGAAAGTATTATTTATCCAGATTTATTATTGCCTATTTTTAATTATAAGTTGATATTTTTAGGCTATGAAATCATATTTAATAACAAGGGTAGATATGAAAATCATGAGTGTAAACATTCAATATAGTTATTTTATTTATAGAATACGCGAATGAAATATGAATCAAAAACATAATATATTTTATTGGCAAGTATTAAATTTAAGAAATAAAAAAATATTTGTCAAAATATACAAAAAATAATCGTATTTTCATCCAAATCCGCCAATGCAGCGCGAAAAGTAAATCGAACGCTAAGGTCACGGTCGCACAGTTTCCGCACTTGAAAAAAAATCAAAACCGACTTTCTACGTCTTTTGAACTTTCCGATACGAAATCGACAATTATCCGAAGGCATTTTCGCATTAGAATTCAGTTCCCATACTGAAAAGGCATCGCGAATTTGTCTCGTCCGCATTTAGCCGTGGCAAATGTGGGTGAGGAGATCGCTTCGCCATATTCGGATTTCTAGTAACGTATAAGTGCATTAATTATTGCCGGTGCACCGGTAAATTTATTTTATTGCACGCAAATCGGTCGGTGATTTATAGCACGTTACTGCTTAATAAGGTTAATCGTTACTTAGCATTCGACGTGTATTTATCTGCGATTTATAAGACGATTCGACGTTAATGCTCGGCAAAAAGTTGTACGAGCTTTTTAGAGATTCGTCAAGTTGTGTGTTTGATTTATGTCATGTTTAGAACGCATAAGTAAATGAAAGTTAATTCAATTAGAAACGGAATAAACTATGGATCATTCTGTATATTTAATTGGTACTTTTGGAGTTGACCATCGACATGACACTCGATCTAACAACCAGTCGAGTGTCTGGCCATTTAAGTAAGTCAAGTTTCAGTTTATGAAAATATGTTTGAAATTCGATTTGTACAAACGTATAAACCCTTAGTCACGACATGAGAGAAGACATCATCAAAAAATACCTTCATCCTTTTAATATTCCATCTACGTCCGAATCCTCATCCTCGACACGAAGCGACAAACGTCTACCGATGAATCCTTCAGATAAAAAATGATTACTTTATCACAGAAGATTTTGAGAAATCTAAACTATACATTTCATCAAAAATTATTAATTATTAACAGACACATAGACATAATTATTTCAATATCATCGACAAATCGAGAACCTCATTCTCACATATTTTTTATGAGAGATATTAAAATTCGAAGATGGCCAGGTCGAAAGTTCACGCGATTACCACATAATTATATTGGTTTCTGCGAATTGTTAACGACTCTGTTAGCATAAGCGCCTTGTTAAACGAGTCTCATAAATATCCTAGTGATGGGCAATATGTTGAGAATTCGTTGGATATTTTTGTGGTGCTTTATTTCGTTTTTGTATCGATTTATATAAACACCGATGCGAACCGGTCGATAATTCAAAACTCATTCACTTTGTATGCCGGACGCGATTATAACTTGTCACGGTTCGTATCCGACTATGGCAACTGGATGTTTTCACACAAATGTGATATTTATGGTTTTGTTTCAAGCATTCGATTGAATTGATGTATGAAACGTTTTTGTATGGAATGTTAAATCAAATTAGTAATTCAATTCATTAAGTACATAAAACAAAATGACAGATTATATGCTTCAAATTGTATTTGCAGTAACTAGAGTCAATGTAGTGGAAAAGGACATCATTCGATTTAAAAATAAAATCGATTTGATAACATTTTATTGAATCCTGAAATTATATTTTTTCGTATGATTTATAGATACGAATTTGGAAAATTATTGAAATTTTTCATCAGACATTAACAAATATCAAAATCTAATGTGATAACAGCCATTATGAATTTTAATGGTTTGATGCATTATTACATTTGTTGATTTAATTTTAATTTTCAAGTAAGCACTGAAAAATTATCGTCGAATATAAATATTTAGAACACAGAGATGACATTTAAGTGTCTCTCGACACATTGCACTTTCGAATACGAGCATCATCAGTCAATTCTTGTTCGGCGACCCACGCGTTCTAAGCAAGCGACATTGCCTTCAACAATCGTCTCATTTCGTTTCTTTGCCGCAAATGACTAATGAACCATTGCGTCAAAGACGTTCTGAAATTATTCAAAAGCTCACGTGAACACAGACAGTCACGCTTTGTTCTCGCCTCAGAAGAGGAACATTTCAGTGACAATCGAACGAAAGTGCTCCGAATCACATATTATACATACGTAAAAACGAATTTTATCACGGATTCGACCGAATCGAAAGCGAAAACCTTGGAGATCGGAAAGTGCAACGTCAGATCCGAAACGTCAACGGTCCAGACAATGTCACCATTATAGCCCCATGCGAGATGACAGCCCGAGATAAGGGTTGGGGTATGCAAAATCGTGAGTCAAAGTCGCATTTTGAATTCTCGCAAAAGGCATCTTTCTGCGTCGACCTTCTCGGGGATCGATGGATCGTGATAAGTCTCGTTTTATCGCCGTTCGATATTGTCGCCTTATGATAGATCGACGAGGCTTAATTATCGTTTGTCGCATCGAGACTCAGTCGTTGGTCATTATTGTTGAGATCGTATCTCGGGAACATTGTCTGGTTGTGTGTTCTTTGGTTCACAGTTGATGGATTGTGAGATGAGATTCTTGAATTGTCATTTCGAGTGATTTTTCGTGTTGAATTACGGTTATTGAATAATTGAATACAAATCAAAATCATTGTCACTCATTCGATGAGTTAGATTGAGTTAACTTATAGATTAGATCACATTGAGTTTTTATTTCACTTTCAAATTAGATAAAATTAAGTTTGATTGTGTTATGTAGAATGTCGTGCCTGAGGTCTGCTCTTTAAGTACCGAAATGTATGCATGTCATCCGACAGTTTGATAATGCATTAAAAAATCGTGATAGATTATTTGCACGATATTTCGATTAAATTTTAGATTAATAGTTTTTCATGAAATCGTTATCGTACAAGTATACATATGTATGTTTTATGTAAAAATAATCGTTGAAAAAAATATCTCACGACAATTTCAAAAACGCATCGTTCGATACGAGATTCGATCCAATTTCGAACCGAACAAAAATAGACGGATCCATCTAGATTTTCCGCATTTCACTGTACTTCCGATAACAATAAAAGCGATAACAATAAACCCACAGAAACGAACAAAACCAAAAAAGAACAGAAACGGAGCAAAAAGAGTCAATTTCGTTGCGTTACGCTCAACTACGCATAGTACTAAGGATAATTCCGATCGAACGAGACCTCGTTATTTATAATACTATACATACATACAAAAATAACTACAATATACATATTTTTTACACACACATATGCATAAACCATGGATTCTCAACCAGTTTTTCGTCGAAACGATAATTGTGCTCACGAGTACGAATTTCGACGTCGAACACGTCTTGTCTGTATAATAGGCAATAATTGAAAAATGAGAATAGTGGCTCTCGGGTTTATTGAATATGTATTTACTTTGGTCAACTCATCAAAAACTCGTTAAGGACTTGGTCCTTTGACCCTTCGAGTGGTCGAGCGGTTTTACGTTAAAGTTCGAGTAGTGTGTAAAGATAACGAGCCTTTCAACGAATGTTAAAAGGGTTGAATTCGAATTGATTTTTTATGATAGTTATAAAATCGATATCATTTTGATTTTAGATTCATTAAACAACATATTAAATTCTGATAGAATGACATGTATATCATGTTGTATTTTGGGTATAATTATTGCTTAGTTTGTTTGAAAGTTGCTCAGTTGGAAAGATGATACAGATATTAGTAAAGTATCATGAAAAGGAGGAGTTCGTGTTGATGAATTAGCTTCTTCAACACAACAATTTTACGAAAATTTTCCATTATTTATTTTTAAAAAATATTTTATTTATAATGAAATTGAAATATTTTATGTAAACATGTATTTGATACTTGTGTACTATCTCATTGACATGACACTCAATGGATCAGATTATATTAGTTTGGGTGCAGTTTTAGATTAAGTTAGGTTAAGTATCACGTCGATGGGATAGTACACTAGTAGCTATATATATTTATACGTGTATCAACTTAAAAAAGGTCGTAATGAAATTCGAATTAAATTGATCGAAACAAGCGTCCGCTTAAACAGCATCCAGAACACTTTCATTATGAAAATTTCTAAGCAATCAAATCGATTTCAATATAACGATAGATTACATACACGTACCGTATTACGTTCAGAATTAATCAGAGCCCGAAACTTTCTCACGAAGGCACAACACGGCAAAGGCGTCCTAGCGCCATTAGCCCATTCGGCCAACAATGAAGACGTCTTCCGAGATGAAGAAGTCTTCCTCTCCGGGAGACGAGAGCACGGCCTCGTTGCGTCCGTCAAAACACCGAAAAAAATATTATATACATACGTATATATATAATGAAAACCGAAATAAAAAAGATCGTAATTACTCGGGCACGTAATTTGGTCCGGGGGCCAATTTGGGTCCGAGTCGATTAGGCGGGCCGAGAACAAGAAGTCGGATCCGAATCGTAATGGTTCGGATCTGGAGACGTGTCCAATTTACCATCGGACACAGACGGCAAACAACAAATAGAGGAATGATGATGGCATCCCACCGCGATGCCATGCCATGCCATGGCGAAGAGATGTGCAGCGGAAGCGCACGTAGACTTGCTTCAATCATAGTTCACGCGGTCGTTGGATCTTTCTAGATTCAGTATTTCGAGATCAATGTGTGGAAATGGGGGTGATTTCTACTGTTTCGGGGAAATTGATCGGTGGAAGAAGCTATTCTATCCGAAAAAAATTTTGCACCCTACAAAAAAAATGCACATTATAATGACATCTCTGGTTTTCACATTAGAGATTGTTTATGATATCAACGTGTTATTTGATCAAATATTGATTATTTAAATTTCTATCATACTCATTTTATACATTGTTAATTTCACATGCTTTTCAATAAAAAAAGGTAAATAAATGTCACCGTACATGCTATTGGTATTATTAGAGATTACAAGATAATATGCGATTTTACAAGTCTTCTAGATCTACGCTTGATTTTTTTGAGAATCTTTTATGACTTTGAATTTAAATTAGAAAAAGACTACTGTTTTTTTTTTCAATTTTTTCATATCATATGAGAATTTTAAACAATTGACCTGATTTTTTTCAAAATTAACCGTTAACACTTATTCTAAAACTTTAATGTATTTACAATGAAAACAGTCTATTAAAATATATTTTTTTTTTATTTTGTACATTTTATAAATACTTAAATCAAGATAATATTTATATTGGACGAAAATTTAATTAATATCAACAAATATCTATATCTATCAAAATAGAATCTGACTTTTTCAATGAATACCAGAAACGATTCGTTGCAATCGCACCACATCTAGCACACGCGTTGTTCTGAACCTTTTTTTATTGTTGTTGATGTAGTTGTTGTTGTTGTTGTTGCTATGTTTTTCGAAAGAAGAGGAGGTGGAAATCGTGACGGCACGCCAAAGCAATATCGTATCAACACCACCACATCGGAATTATGGTATTTAACCTCAGACTTGATTGGATTTCGTCAAATTTCGAAATCAGACCAGTTTCATTTGTAAACTGTAGTATGAATATATCACACAGATTTGCCATGTCAAACTAACCGATGACATACTGTAACGTCGTAAAAGTTGCGTGCCCGTTATAGGAAGGAACCGCAATTAATCGATCTTCGGGGACCAATATTCAACACGTTAATGTCTCCCTAAAGACTAGTCGGTGCCGATTTAATACACCTTCTAATTAATGTCTGCAAAATATATACTTAATGAATGCTCATAAATTGATCCCATAAACTTTTAGCCCCTGTAGTAATATTGAATATGAAATATAAGATATTGATATTTTGGTGAAATATAAACCTTCAAAAGATTTAGTCTGAACTCGTGTAAACTGTGATTCAGCATTGATCGAAACATGATCAAATTTAAGTTGTGAACTATATAGAAACCTTCTCAGATATTTGAAGAATTTCAGAGTACATAGACTTCAAATAGAAACATTCATATTTACATATGCAGATTGAAAAAAAAAATGAGATCCTACAACGATCGAACGGTGAATACACAAGAAAATGGACTACACCTGAAGCTATAGCATATCGAAGGATGACTTCTCGGGCCCCCATAAAAAAGGCAGTATACAACAACAACAACAACAATAATAAACGACTCCGTATAGTCATCATTATTCACGGGAGGGGGCCCCGTTATAATAGCGGCACGTGCCGACCGCCACTTCCTATACATCCTGTACATAGACGGCGAGGGGGTTTGAGAACCGCAGGCGAGGGATCCATAGATCGATCTGCCGATAGATCGAAGTATGGAAATGTACGGAATGAAAAATGCGCGATTCACACAAAGGTGAATGAATTGAATCGTTTGTATGTATTTATGTATGCGATCGAATCGATATACACTGACTAGTGAATGTGTATATATGTACATTGGTTTTAGTTTTAAGGTAAATCTTAAGCTAGATTCCATAGTCTTGCACAAATTTTACACATAAGCGCAAATTCAAATGGATCGATTTCCCTGATTTTCTTCGATCACATGTGATATAAATTCTGTTGAAGCATAGACCGAAAATTCGTTTAAGCTAGAATAGATCAGAGATATTTTTCAAAACACATTTTTACCATAATAAAGTAAATAAAATTACGATTTTATTGATGAATATCTAATTGAAAAAAAATGAATTAATTATCTTCTATAGTTAGTGCGAGTTCAAAATTTTACTAGCGAGTTCATTTATTCCTCTATGTATGTTATTACTGAGTAATTTTGAAGCTGCATGTACTTACTAATTAGTTAATATCAATTTAAAGTTTATATTCATACTTCATCATGAGTGCTATTAGCTACATGTTCTCGACTTATTGCGGAACTTTAACAATCTATTGATTGCAAATTTTGATTACATTTTTTTAGTGTAAATTCAATAAGTTTCTCTATAAAGAAGAATCAATTGGAGACTATCGAATCGATGCAAATAATAATTTTATTCGATGTGATGAATTTTCTTTCATGGGAAAAATGCAAATTCAAATCGCCCTGTATATTGCTCACGTGTAATTGGTGCATTATCTGGACAATTATTCCGTCATAAGGACGTACGAACAAAAGGCGCAGAGGTGTAATGACTGTGTGGCAAATTTGAAATCGCCTTATTCTAACGGACTTTTCTTAGAAACATTATCGTGCCAGAGATCGTCAACTTAAATGGTATCAATCTAAATAAAAGATCGTCTAATGACATGAGTGATGTTCGATATAAATTACAATAATGGTTCGATTTTCAATCTATTTTTTTTTTCAAAAACAGTATATGAATTAATTTTTATTATGAAAATTTTAACAAATATGAATTCTCGAATTCCAATTGACAACATAGATATATTTGCTCCGATAAGCAATTATTACGAGAATATAATTTAAGGAAAATTTAAAGCTCATTTTTCTATAAAAAACACAATACAATTCACATCGTAAGCATTATAATCATGCTATTAGCTTAAAAAATCAAAAACAGAAGTCATTTATGATTTAGCTAATGCGCCGATTAATTTCAAAAAGAAAAATGTTAAATCGCCAGATGAATAATCATCGGAGAAAAAAAACTCTTAACAAAGTGAATAATCACTTCTTTGTACACATCTAATTCCCTCATTAAACCCACCATGAGATAATGATAAAACAATTAGCGTCACATTTTAACGAAAATAAAAATCTTCTGTTCTCACAATTAAATTTTAATATACAAACAGCTTATAACTTCCGCATAATTTGAGCACGTAGAAAAAACGTCCTTCGACAGAATTGCATCGATTATCATACCACTATATTATTATATTTCATGGCTATTTTTCAACAGTTTCTCGATTAATCTCAACCTCGAACTTAACACTCAATACTGAGTAATCGACTCCAATAAATATTATATGCTTGATAGAAAACGAATAGGCGATTGCTCATGAGTCGATCTCACCTGTAAAATAATACATGGATTTTTTCGCATCTTTTTAAGAGAATTTTCACACACTTTCAGAACCGCAGAACGGTAACGTTCCGAATCTTTGATTTTTCGAAATCACACGGCAATAAACCAACATGAGTCACACATACGTATTTTTTTAACTGCTTTAACGTTGCCGTTACGTAAACGTTAACTCAAGTCAGTTAATTCCGTTAACCGGGTTCCAAATTCGCAGGGTTGCCACATTCGCACAGACAACAATGAAATTCGAAAAAAAAATCATTATGTGCGAAAAAAGAGAGAATAATATAAAGGCCCATATCGATAACAATGCAAAAAAATATCGCACAGACTAACGGCGAGCATTATGCATTTTTTTCTTTCTTTTGTCCGTTTAAATATAAAATTGAAAATGAGAAAAAAATGGGAAATTCGCATCGGATGCTCGATGACCCTTTAGCCTAGTTCTGAATCGATTTTAATTAACTGGTAAACGTTCGTTTCCTATTCTGTCTCAGTAAAAGTGTAACGCTCAGTCTAGTTCTGATGCAGTAGTAGCTTCTTTTTTTTTAAATAAATAAATAAAATAAGGTTGAATGGAAACTGTTACGAAAGGACGGATATGGACTTTGATGGTTTTTCATCGATGAATGAGTGAATTTTCTCAGAAAGTCGTTTCAAAAGATAAATAAGTTTCTCTTTGGAGTGTCGCAAGTTTCGTTAGATTTTCAATTTAAGTTAATTAAATGAATATATATTTTGCTACCGCTGATAATTTTATAGAAAGCAAATACTTCCTGTCTCTAATTTGAATATATCCATTCGGTATGGCAGGAATTCGTGCGAGAAAACCGTGTCGTTGGCATTTAGTTATTGTTGATTTTGAGATATCGCTCGAACTTAATTCAGATTATGAAAGTGAAACAAACTCGGCGCAAGGAAATATCAACGCACGAACAAACTAAACCCACACTACAGAATGAATTTTCATAACTGGAAAAAAAAACTACTGACGAATTCTATTATCGAACGCTAAAAATACAAATATCAAACGAAACTTCGCGATAAATGGAAACGCATCGTTTTCAGATTGTTTCGAATCGCATCCGGAGTAGAGAAAATGGTGAATAAAGATCGAAAACGACAAAAAAAAAAGGTTGAGCGCGAGTGACCTAATGTCGGGCTCACGACTCGAGCAAAATGTATTCCCGAGTCACGATTTGTGATCGGATAAATATCTGGACTTTAATTAAAATCGTACGTATAGGCGTGCAACGCGTTTAGGCCACTCTTTGAAAGAGACGTCCACACCACCCACTTGGACCTCGCTCTCGTCGTACAGGGTGTGTGCGAAGTGCGTGTCGACTGTTGCTACATCTACGTTCTACACTGTGAATTCACGGAATTTCTTTGAATATAGATTATCAAAATATGGAGATGAAATTAGTTCATCTTTCTTGACTTATCGTTAATCGTGCTTGAATTATCGATTCTCATTACTCAATATTGAATGTATTTGTTCAGACGATATTATTGTATTAATAATAGTATAGTTGAAAGGAAATATTTATCGTGCATTTAGTAATAATATAAATTAAAATTCGTGAGAATTTTTTAGATTTAAAAATCCATGTGTGAAAAATAAACCAACGAATCAATACTCGTATTTCTAATTCGATGAAATACATTTAATAACCCAAACAATTGAATATTTTCGCAAATGACCAAATATAACTAAATATTTAACCCGTAAAATATTAAATACAATTTCTCATATTCAAATTAATTTGACAAAAAAAAAAAAAACAAATAACAAAAATACATAGAAACCCTAAATTGAATACGCACATTTCCATTCGCAATTGACATACGGCACAACGAAAGAAGCTCAATTTCGAAACTGAACTGAATTTCGACGTTACAAAAATTACAAAACGAAAATCGATTGCAAACAAAAAGTAAAAAAAAAATCAAAAAAGAAAAAAACGCAAACAGCTGAGTCGTTTCGAAACGAACGCAACGCGAGAAGGTCGCGTTCGAATCTTCGTCATATTTTCACCGACAAACGTCGAAGTGATCGATTCTTCTCGTCGTAATGCTATATTGGCCAAAAAAAATGATCTATTCTTAGACGTTACCCGTACTCGTTAAATGAGGCTCTAAAAATATAATATGTATTACAAAGCGTAATCGAGATTTGACGCCGAGCATCGTCTATGAAAATCGTATTGGGCAACGATAAAAGTGAAAATATTCGCGTGCGAGATTTTCGTTTTATATCGGAAAATAGCGGTTCGATTTTAAAGCGTTTTTGCGGAATAATGAGATTTAATTGATACGTTTTCGAAAATCCATAATAGAGGAAAATTACACGCAGAATATGGGTTTTAGTTGAGCAATTTGAAAAAGCAATACGTAGAATGATTTAAAATGTGTCGAAAAATTGCGTTGATTATTAGAATTTGTAAATCACTAAATTTCATATGCTTATGAGAAGGATTCATAGGTTAGATTTACACGGGGTTAGGTTCATTTAGATTCGATTTTTCAATTGTTGGGTAATTATTGATTGGCAGTGTCAGCTATCAAATTCTATAGAAAAAGTAAACATTGAACTACGGTAAAGTAATTTAACCAACGATCGAAAATATGTTAATTAAATGAAAAATAAACTCAATTGCGGCGTTGGAAGAAGAAGTTGGAGCGAAACAAACTCGGTTCGTATCTGTGGTCTCAAACTTAGTCCGTCTCTATCTAACTATAACAATAAGAACTGAATATACGCGAGACGGTAATACATATAAGCATTCTCACTTTCGTACATAGATCTGTCACGTTACCGAAATACGATAGGATAAAAAGACAAAAACACTGACTTGCATGTCCGTTGGCTTTCGGCTGCTTGGTGTGATGATAGTGTCCGTTGCCGTTCATGGTAGGCGCCATCCCGTTGGTGGCGTTGCCGTTCGCGTGGCCGTTCTGTTGGCCGTAGCTTGCGATTCCGTGGCCATAGCCGTGGCCGTTGGGCATCAGCAGGGCCGCCTCGCTGGTGCTGGGGCGCAGCCTGCCCTGCGCGCCCCCGTTCTGCATAGGGGGCGGCGGGGGCGGAGGCCCCGGCTGCGACTGGGTCCTCATGAACTTCTTCATTTCACACACATTCGAACACTTTCATTCATTTAATTTCTTCGATTTTGCACTATTTTTTTCTTTCGCGACTCGTGGACTTTTCACATTTTGACGCTGGCTGTTTTATTTTTTATTTTTTTTTTCAATTTGTTTTATTGCTGATCGATGGATTTGTGTTTTATTTTATTTTTGAGTTGGATGTTTCGTGGATTGACTAGTTGTTCCGAGTTTTTTCTGATACTATTTTCATACGATAAATATCAGGCTCTGGAAAAAAATTATCAAGTGAAAATTTGTCTTAAAAAAGTCACTAAACTACCCAAAATGAGTGAAAAGCAATGTCATTTGAAGGGTCTTATTTCGTGAAAAATACAACACATATTGACAAATTGTTCATGTCTATTCGCACATGTCTCCAAAATAGTCATACACTGATAAACACATCTCGATACATATACCGAAAATGAATAAGATTTTTTTTTATTAATGAAAATTAGACCGAAGTAAATTGACTTAAAAAGCGTTTCGCTCCAAGTAGCTAATTTTCATGTTAAACGTGTCTAATAAATCTTATGCTGCTACTGCAAATTAAGTCATACGATGACAAATCTCTTTTATTCTGAACAAATCGATTTCAATATTTCATTACATTACATTATCATGAAAATTCGATGACCTTTGCAAGAAAATCAGCTGATTATATCAGAACATTATGAGAAAGCATTATTAATCGAACATTCAGAAGATCATAAAATATAGATATAATCTATCACGAAAAGTCAGTCTATACATTTCAATACGAAACGACATTATAATAAAACATAATGACTATTTCACGAAGTATCAATTTACATATTGCATTCGCATCGAGTTACATTTTATTGCACAATTTTCATAACCGATCTGAAACATTTACATCTGTTCATCGAAATGGACAAGACATTTCACAATACTGAGACACGATTTCGATCTAAATCAAATATTATAAAATTAGCTGTATGTTTAACTTTCCGATTTAACCGTTCCATAAATATAAGCGAAAGTGATAAGGATTCTTATAAAACTTCGATCATAATGTGTTTCAAATGCTACATTAGAATTGCGATGATGTGTGAAACCAAAACATCACTGGTTAAGTCATAATTTTATTAACTCAGGTATAAAAATCGTAATCTAATAATAGAATTATCGATTGATATTAGTGAATTTTTGATCAAAGGCAAAATAATAGACGATTAAAAATTTGAGCTAGTTGAATTTCCGCACATTAGTTAGTTCTAAGGTTCGAAATCCGTGAACGGTTAAGTTAACGGATTCGGTCAAAACTATGAGCACATGTGTATGTGAAAATGTCGACCCACTTAACCAACGTACCACGAGCGCAAAGTCAAAAAAAAATGTGCATTTTGAAGAACAAGCGAAAATAAACGTACGATCCAAATATTTTTACGCTGTTGAAGAATTGGAATTATTGAAAACGACCTTCGAAGCGATTCTATCGCATTGTTGAAAAGAAAAGTCGATAGAAATTGTTTGAACGCAAGTTAAATTGTTAAAATGCAAAATTGAAAATATGTGTTGTTAAGGTTATGATTAAAATAATGAAAATCGGAAAAATATAATGTAACACGTTCAATTCATTTTGATTTGATCAAAAATGTAATACGAATCATGTGTCATTTTCGTGTGAAAATTTCTCGTATCAATTCAAAATGTTAGTCATTTTTTTTTCAAAAAAAAAATATGATCAAAAATTCAAAATATAAATGCAATCAAAAAATTTTTGTACAATAATACTCATTTGGATTCATTTGTTAGAAAATCGTTATTTTTTCATCAGATATTTCAAAGGGTGAAAATGTGAAAATTCAATGCTATTTACTGAAAATCGTAGTCGAGCTTAAATATTTCTCATGAAGAAAAATTTCATGAAACTTCCAACACCATTAATATTCCATCGATAGCAATAAACACGATAAATCACACCACCGAAAATCTACCATCGAAAAGAAAATTCTCCTTCGGAAAAATCGTCGAAAATCAGACAAGTTCAAAAAAAAATTACTCTTATTTCGTTCGATTCGTGGAAATTTCCGAGACGGTTTTTCGTGAAAATTCGCGATACTCTTATGCGGAAAATGCGAAAACGCGAAACACAACCGCCCTATACGAAACGCGCATAATGACTGAACGTAGTACGGCGTTCGACTGTGAACGTCTTGCAGGTGCGTCGATGTGGACGCTGACTTTTTATCGAATGTTTTTATTCGAATAATGTGAAAAATGTTCAAATTTAAAGCTTTTCTATTTCAATTTGGTTTTTTTCATATGTGAAAAAATCAGATTGAATTATTTTTGATGATTCAGGTAATGCCGAATGTATGTAGAACGGTTTCATTAATTTTTCGTAACGTTTAAATTGAAATTGTTTAATAAGTGGATATCCTGTGTATATTGCAACAGTATTGTATTCGTAATTTCACCGATTCATTATTCATATTCGGTTGCGAATTCTTTGGTGAAATTAGAATTTTAGAATGTTGCGGGGTAATGATATAAACTTGAGAATGAAATTCTGTCAGTATTTTTTTTTTTTTATTATTTTCAAAAACTTTTTTTTGTTAGACGAAAATGTATAAAACAGTACTTCGATCGTTTTCGAATAGGAGCATAGCAGACTCTAAAACATATAAAAACTAGATGCATTTGATTCGCGATCGAAATCATTTTGGAACGATCGACGTGGAAAAAATCGCGTCCACGTAGACGCGCTTCAGGTGTGCGGCAAGTGGCAGTTGCGTCACGACACCTGTTGCCACCACTTCCTCAAGGGCAGATGCTACCCCTGAAACTTTCGAAAATAAATAAATAAACCCTAAATTAATCCGAGCACTCACCCTCGAGTATTTGTTTCGTTTCGTCGAAGAACTGCATTTTTTTTTTTCAATAATTTAATTGCGTTTGTCCGTTAGTCTGATGCCGATGTAATGCACGCAATTTTGGATAGATTTAGGGCCGATCTTTTCATTCGTTGTAATTATGGTTGCGAAATGTCTTGAAAGTTAAGCCGGGACGCTCTCTGCTCAACATTGAAAATAGCACCGCAAGCGATATTTTTTTCAGTTTCTGAAAGCTTTTGAAAGACCTCTTCAGATGACTCGATTTATAAAAAATCTAGATAAATTCAGATATAATCAATCTAATAACTATTTCCGGAAAATAGGCACCGCAAATACATAAATATACATAGAAGCGATTCCTGACCATTACTCAATTTCGTCAAAAATGTCACTTGTAGCCCTTGGTCTTTTCAGTAGTCATATATCATGTTTGATAAGGGAATATTAAAAAAATGACATGCTTATAAGAATCTCTGCAGACTACCGATTAATATAGTCGGACCAACGATCCAGTGGGCACTATTTTAGTATAGAATTGGAAGCAGTAGATTGCAGTGTACATATGTACATCTCCATACTTAATTAAGAGCCTCGTTGGATAGTTGGCTTGACTAAAATTACTTGTCCGCAAGGGCTCTAACTAGCATTTTAATTTTATTTTTTTCATACATAAAAATAAAAGATTTTCAATGACCATACATGTTTTATTAAGGTTTAAATTTCAATTGTTTTTTAGATGAAATATAAAATAATATTTTCAAGATACTTCTTAAAGCTAGTCTACAAAAAGTGTCAAATTCACATATGTTTTATATTTATCAAAATATTTTGAAATAACTTATGTTCAAAACATAAATATAACACAAAAACGATGTTCCAATTGTTTTTTTTTTTTTTTTTAATAATTTAAATGTAATTGAACATTATTTTTCCGCAGAATGTATGACTGATATTTATCGCTAACTACTAGCTATTGATCAAAAAACCAAATTATAATTTGATCGAATTCATGAAATGATAAATCATAAGGATTAATAATAGCAAAATTATTAATAATTCATGCCACCTCCACTTCCGCCACGTCTAAAACTATTATCGAAGGATCTACCTGTTCCTCGACCACGACTAGAAAAGTCGTTTCTCACATTACCCTTATTACCTCGCTGTGCACCATACTGATTATATTCACTAGCAGATGGACCTAGATTATCCATTGATGTTCGAGAATCATATTGATTTTGAGAATTATTGTTCCACCCCATTTTTTGCGCATTGTTGAAACCTGGATCATTTGAACTGAAACGATTTCCATGATCTGCTCCTCGATTGAAAGAACTGCTGGAACTCATTTGGTTCCCATAATATTTATTTTGGTTATCGAAATTTGACTGCATGTTTGTATTGTTCTGGAAATTGCTTCCGGGAAGTCTATCATTGTGAAATTGTTGCGAGCTAATGTTTGTATTTTGGATCAACGAAGAATCCATTTTAGATGAATTTTGATTGTAAGCATCTTGATTCATTCTACCCAATCCACTAGAAGGAGGTAGCATAGAACGAGGCATATCGTTGAGAGATGATTGAAGCTGATTTCCCGATTGAAATTCACGACTTCCAGATTGGAACTGTTTTCCAATCTGGCGTTGGCTTCCCAGCTGAAGCTGACTTCCCATTGTTTTATGGTTTTCGGGTTGAAATTGACTTCTGGATAACAATTGACCCGGAGATTGAAACTGATTTGGTGGTTGAAACTTATTTGCGGAATGGAACTGATTTGAAGACGGGAATTGATTAGACTGAAAATTATTATTCGTTTGATATTGATTTCCTTGCGGTAACCTAGGTAAATTTTCTCTGATGTTTCGCTGTGCGTTGATATTTTGTAGAATAGATCCTGGCCTCATATTGTCAAATAGAGATGGAATTCGGGGAGAAATATCAGGTTCTCTATGAAGCACATTCATATTATCAAGTTGTCTTATAGATTGATTGTTGCGTTGAACTTGTTGCTGATCACTTTGAGTGAAAATTTGATTACCCATGATATTCTGAGGTTGATTTCCCATCATATTCTGAAGTTGATTCCCCATGATATTCTGAGGTTGATTTCCCATGATATTTTGAGATTGATTCCTCATTATATTCTGAGGTTGATTTCCCATGATATTTTGAGGTTGGTTCCCCATTATATTTTGAGCCTGATTCCCCATCATATTATGAGATTGATTCCCCATAATATTTTGAGGTTGATTCCCCATAATATTTTGAGGTTGACTCCCCATAATATTCTGAGGCTGACTTCTCATTATATTTTGAGATTGATTCCCTAACAAATTCTTGAGTGGATTGGGCGTATTGTTCAAACTAGTCGCATTTTTAACAAGTTCCAAGACATGAGCTAAGGATTCAATGTCAAAGTCAACATTGGAAGTTTCAAATTTTGATTCTACTTGTACAGTTTCGATTGGAGGAGTTTCTTCAGGTTTATCAGTTGTATCATTGCTGTTATCTTTTAATGATTGTTTGATAATTTCTAATTCTTCTTGAAGTTGCTTTTCTTTAGCCTTTTCCGCAGCAGATTTTATGACCTGTAATCATACTCATTATTGAACATGGTTGATATTAAGGTATATTTTCAACAAATAAATCAAAATGTACATCTTCATAAGAATAATCTTCATCGTCATCACTGTCTTTAGATTTGATAATGAATGGTTTATTTTTGATAGTCTCTTTCACATCATTCTCAGATTTATCATCCAGTGAAGGGTTCATTCCATGTATCCTGTTAGCAAAGGGACTAGGTGAACGACGAGATTCTATAAGGAGAAAATATGATCCACATATAACATTGTACTAAATATAAATTAAATAACACTTAACCTTACTATAAAATAAAATATAACACGTTTTGGTTTCATTTCACTATCATACAAAAGGTGATTTGACCATTAAATTAATAAATCAAACCAATAGACTGTTACCAGTGTAAGATGTAGGTATATAATTTTTTTAAGAATCACTTTATATTTTCTAGTTAATTCACCACATTTCACACTAAAATATAATGACTGTGATTACTTATTACATTGGCAGATTAAAAAACATTTTATTAATCACATAAAACGTAGTATGGGATGAAATCTGTAAATGCAAACATCAAAAGATTTTTATTTTATTTTTTTAATAAACACAATATAGTAAATTCCATGATACAAATACAAAAATTAGCACAACAGGCGAAATTTATTGTGCTAATTTTTGAAGAAAATATGAGTTATTTATGAATCAAAAGTTTTCTCAATATAATATTGGGGGGCCCTTAAAAGGAATTAGTGATCTTATTACAACATTTTCATTAGATTTCTCAAATATTATGGATGATATTACTTTCCTTGGTATAATTTTATGACAAATAAAAATTATAATTTTATGAAAAAAATTCCTGACAAATTGGGCCCTTTATGAACATGGGACCGGATGCCTTGCATACCTTCGCGGTAGGTAGCTACACCACTGATTTGTATTACATAATAATGTAAAATAAAAATAAATTGAAAAAACACATAGAGGGTTAACATAAGATTAGAAAAAAATCACTGACCAATAGATGACAGCTTGGCAGCTTGACATTTAATGGCAAAATCAATATATTTTTGTAAATTTTTCACACGTTCGGAATCTTTCATTTCCAACCTCCTGATATATGTCATTAAGCCATTCTGCTCGTCGACAGAGAGATCTTTGTAATTTTGAAACAATGTCTTCAAATCGGAATCGCTCAACTTGTCATTGAAGTTGGAATCTTGAACTGGTGACTCAGATCTGGGAACACTGGAATTACAAAGATAGCAATAAGAAAAAAAAAGAACTCGAGTCAGTTTCTCCAATTTTCCTCACTTCTTATTATTGTTGTTGTATGCTGTTTGTAGAGCTTGCAATCCATTTATGGAAGATTGTTTTTCAATGTTAGTATTTGTTGGATTTTGGATTTCCATCAGCTGAGATAATAAGCCTAGACAAACCGAATTATGAATGAATTAACTAATTAGTACTAAATGTACCTAAATGTTAAATGTATGTAATTTTGAATATTATTACTAGTTGTAGTAACTGTAGAACTTGCAGAAGTTTGAGAAGCGTTTGCCATTCCCACTACAGCATTTATGAGCTTTTCCAATTCCTCAGTAGTAACGTCAGTTTTTCCTTGTGTAATGAGAACTTCAGCTATCTGATTTGCTATCGCCGCCTTTTCTATGGGACCTACTCCAGCAATAGATAAACTCTGCTAGAAAAAAAAACATATTTTTTTCAAATAGAGAAAACTAAGAAATATATAGGTATTTTGAACAAAATAAAAACTTACTTGACTCTGTTTCTTTTTTTCTTCTTCTGCTTTCACGGAAGCTTGGTGCAATAACGAAGCAGTATATTGTATTGCAGTTTTTGTTGCTTGTATCACATGAGAATCTATAAGATTTGCCAACAATTGTCCTTTTAATTTTTCTTTGACTGTTTCGAGTAACACTAAATAAACTTCATTTGTCAAAATATCTTCCGATGAATTAGGTTTATCCTGCAACATGACGAACAATCAACTAAATGACATCGACAAATTTAGGTTTGACAAATTTCGATTAGGCTACCTTTTCCATTTTAAGAACAGCAGCCAACAAATCAATTACTTTGGGACCGAGACTGCCTAAATAATTTTCCAAAGCTGTAAGATGTCTCAAAACCACAACAGGGTTCAAATCCTCGTTAAGTTCTTCAACTTTGGTGGTAGATTTGTGCACATGAAAATCTGGGCTGTAAAACAAAAATACAGTTTTAGAATTGAAACATGTAACATTAATTTTAACATTTCAAATAACGCACCTATCTGAAACTCGTTCTCTGTCATATTTTCGTTCTTGGATTATTCCAGTGGGAGACTCCCTATTCAAATCTAATTCGTTCAATAAGTTATCCATCTTTTCATTCAATGTAATATCATATAAACTTTTAACTTTTTGTTTCCAAAATTTGTTCCATTCAGAATTCATAGCAAAGTTGCTATCATCATTGACTAAAAATGCAATCAAATCACAATTGAAAAAAAGATCTATTAATAATCTATATTATTAATAAAATGCGATAATTTTAAAATAAATGATTACCAGTAGGATTTTTACTTCGAAATTTAAGCCATTCGTTATGATACATAGGATGTGATTTAGGATTTTCTTCGTATGCATCATATTCTCTCATTAATTTATCTTTAAATATCTTCATTTTTGAATGATAAATAGACCATTTAACGCCTTTTCTTTCTTTCTGTAAAATATGAAATTGTATTTTATATAATTACACATTATTATTTATATATTTACTATTTTTTTCTCATTTCATACTTCGACTTTGGACATTTGTTCACTGATATATCGAGATGAAGATGAATAGTTCTTTGAACTAAACCTAAAATAAAATATGATGATGATAAGTTACGAAAATAAATTTGAAAGTGAAGAAAAAATCATACGTATCACATGACGGCGAAAGCTTTCTTATTTTATTATCTCTTTCTCTTTCATATTTTCTTCCATCACGTTTATAGTCATTGTCATTTCTGTCCCAACTCTTATTTCGGCTTCTCTTACTCCTTTCCCTTTCTTTCCCTTTTTCCATTGGGCGTACTCTTTCAAAATTTCTTTCACGACTTCGCCCTCTAAAATTTCTTTCTCCTCTACTTCTTGAATCCACACTTCTGCTATCTCTTTCTTTGCTTGGTTCACGACTTCTCAAGCTTCTATTTCGCAGCATTTTCAGTTCTTTTTCAACGAAATTGGGATCTTGCATTTTTTTACTTTAACAAAAAATACAATTGTAGAAATGCACAATATAATAAAATAAATTTAATAAATATCTGAATAGCATTATTACCTATTGGCAGATGAACTTGTGTTATCATCTTGAGCATTATCTAAAGGTAATCCTAGATCTTTGAGAATTTCTTCTTTTTTTTGAGCCAGTTCTTCTTCATGCAACTCACGCATTTTCTTACTCCAAAAAGTTATCCATTCAGGTTTCATATCACACTGCCAAATGTCCTTTTTATCTAATATGCATATAAAGAAATGATTTTAGTTTTAAATAAAAATTATTCGGCTGTGAACATATTACATGTATATTATATAAGACCTCCTTGAAATTCTTTATACTTCTTATTCCAATATTTTTTCCATTCAGTTTGATAGCATGGGTGTTTCTCAGGAAATTGTTCGTTGAATTCAAAAGCCTTTTTGGCTATTTCGATACATTTGTTGAATCTTCTACGATACATATCCCATTTCTCTTTATCCTTATTTTAATAAAAATATATGTTAGGTTAAAATTACTTCAGTTATAAAAATAAAAATAAAAAATATACATTATCCTGATTGGGTCTGGATACAACATGCTGATGTTTGTTATCTTTGCGATCTCTGAATCAAACAATAGACAAATAAATCATTAAAAACAATCATCTAAAAATATGAAAAATAATTTAATTACCTAGAAAAAGGTGATTTATTTCTCACAGGTGACCTATTTCGTATAGGTGATCGACTTCTATCATAAAACTTCGAATCTGTGGATTTTTGAAAATTATTTCGCCTTTCTGGTTGCGAATGTTTATCTTCTGAACTATTTCTATTGTATGGTTTAGAACTAACAATAATACAATCATTGTCGAGATCATCATCTGACACAATACTAAGTGATGATATTGAATCAACTGAAGGGCGTTTTTTTCTTAATGCTAAAATCAAGTCAGATAAATAAGTAATTTATTTAACAACAATGATTAAATTAAATCAAATCAATGTTAAAAAATTACATCTTTGAACACGCCTTTCTGAGTTCGATGGTCGCTTATTATCACGATCATCAGATGACTAAAAATAATTAAGATACCAAAACTTTGAAATATAAAACATCAGTTATGTGCAACTAATTATAGAGTAACAAATCAAATACCGGTTTGGATCTGTGATATGATTCTGTTGGAGAAGAGTTTTTCTTTCTGAAAGTGAAAATATTTTTAAAATAACTATACTGAAATATAGGAAAATATCAATAAAAATAACATACGTTGTTGTGCTATCATCCTTTAAAGTATTTTTATCTGCAAAAAAATGTCTAAGCATTATAAATGCAAAAATATATATATATATTATGGAGAAGCATACGTGTTTGGGACACCATAAGAATGTATTCTTCATCAACAAGTTCTTCAAAATTTCCACCGTCTTTTTCAGTGATATGTTTAGTTTCATAAACTTTTTTCAAATACATGGTTCTGAAATTGATAAAAATAATTAATCGAAACTGATTCATTGTGAGCAAAATTATTAATTGCAAGTACTCACTTATTTCTTTCAAATTCTTCACGTTCAATAATGAACGGAGGAAGTCTTCCATAAGCTTGGTCAATACATTGGCAAATATTATGTAAAACTTGAACATTTCCAGGATGATACTTCTCCAAACCAGAATATTTACGTAGTAAATTGTAGCATTTTGGATAATTTATGCTCTAAAAAAAATGAATTATCATTAAAATTTTATCAAAAATATTGTTTAATATACACATATAACTTATACTCACCATATATTTCATTTTATGTCGATGTGAATCAATATGTTTGAGAATAATATTGGGAAAACCTTGTACACTACATAATGTACAATAATAGGACGCAGTAGAATCTTCTTCTAATATTTCTACAATATATTCGAGTCCCACAACTGGAAAACTAGAAATAAAAATTAAACATGAATTTCGTACAATAGGAAATATTACAAATAATAAAAAAAGTATATAACTACTCGACGCTCTTTAAAGAATTTTCCAAAATGCTCTTCATATGAACAGTTTCTTCGACTCCTGGTGGTACAGGTTCTCCAGGTGCAATCACTACATCGTCTGTAACCGAAACTGTTATCCGTATATTTTCTGAAAATTCAAATAATGCTACAATGAAATATATTGATATCCAGATGTGGACTATTATATTTTTCAAACCTGGTCCCGATTCCGAGAATGGTTTAACTGACTTATTTTCCTCCCTGAAGAAATACGGATGGTTCTTGATAATTTGTGCCGGCCAAACTCTCCTTGATAGTATGTGGGTATTGTGCTTTTTACCATGCAAATGACTCTGAAAAGATAATTCAATATGAATATGTTGAATTAGATAAAAAAATGCATGTAGCACAATTCTATCTTGTATAGACTATTTTCAAATCAAAAACTAATATATACTAACTCGCAAAAATGACTCTCCCAAACATGTCGCTCCGCAGGGATAGCACAAATATGTCCAATATGCTTTTGTGCGAAAGCGAGATACCATTGGATGTGTAGTGTCATTGTCAAGGTGAATCAGTTCTTTTCCCGGGTAGTCTTCTGAATCCTCGTTCTCGACACTAACAATTTTCTTTGAAAAACAAAGAGCTACAATTACTATGCATAATTCCATAGAATAAATAAAAAATTTACAGTGGCCATATGAGTGATACTGATTTAGTATAGATATATATAATTTTCAAAAATAATTGAAATATTTCACATTCATTTTATTATTATGAAAAATACATAATTTTTCAACACATAATATAAGTTATTGTATATATCTTTGTTTTCTAAATTTTTACAGTTGCAGCTTACAGACTAATCTTACCCTAGAAAAGATTATAGTTCATCTAAAAAAAAATGAAGTCTTTGAAACAATCATAATCATAATGAGGTCAAAGAAATTCCATTTTATTATGTTCGTTAATGGTATTCTTTACCAGATTAGAATATCATCATTAGGTTATATATACATATTACGAAAACTCCAGGAATATTTTGAAACATTTTATTATGAAATTTTTTAAGAGCATTAAACCTATTTATATTCAAGTTTTACTTATCCTTTTATCAGTATTTGAAAAAATACTTCAGCAATGATCCACTGAGTAAAATTATTCACCAAATTCTTTTCAACAAATGTTGAAAATATTTTGATGAATGAGTTTTTAAATGGTCCCGATGATGTTTTGAAATGAATCTTTATAATAATTTGACTAATTTAATATACTAAAGATGGCAAAGGAAGAAGGATTTCGGGAAAAACATATGAATATTGAATCAAATACAAAAATATATATGAAATGCTGTGTATGCATTTCAACACAATTCTAATTTTATTATATTTTCAACTTTCGTAATTTGTAATGAATTACAAAAAAATAAAGAATAAATACCTTATCCATGGTTGATATTGTTCAGAAGATGAAAATCTTCTTTATCTTCTGATTCTCTTGAGGCTCGAGACCGATTCACTAATCACATAAAATAAATATCAGGCAACAACAAGAATTTGATTCTTGTTTTGTTTGATATTTAAAAAAGAAACAGTAAAAGCACTCGTTTATCACATCTTTGATGAAAGGTGATCTTGAACGTTGTCAGAAACGAATTAGATGAATTAGGACACACTGTAAGTAAAAACTTTATTTAATTATATGTTTGATAAAATATAAACAAATTATAGAATAGAATATAAAGAAAGTCTTACCATGTTTTGTAAATTCAATTTAACTCATAAATAATACATAAACATTCTGCAACTTTTACATAATATGTATAACTGATGTCAAATCTGTTACACAACGGATTTATTAGATACAATACTATCCATAAATCAAAATTCATTGAATGTGAATACACATTTTAAAACTCAATGAATGCATTTTGAAGCCAATTTTAAATGCATGTTACATGTTCTTGCAAATACCTTTTTATTTCATTATTAGCCGGTTCATTCAAATAATAGTAATATTACACAATACGAGAACTAAAATTTATATTAAGGAAAAAAACAATCTATTTTTGGCTTAATAATTGAGAAGAATAATTTAATAAGAAGTGACGAAAGACAGTCTGGTGTATGATGAAAGAACATACATATACTATATGAGATCTATGCAGTCCAAATTTCTGCAATTTCAATTGGTTAGAAATAGGCCCCGGTTAGTATCAGTGAAATTATGAATTTTTGAAAATCAAATTTCCTTAAACCGACAACAAACTGTCCCTCTGCCCTTTGTATCGTATTAGTTATTTATTTTTGGTTTATTGGCAGTTTCTTGGTGAATTCAATTTTTTTTTTTTGGCTCTTTGAATGATATGTTGTCATATAGGGATTTACATACACGTATTTTTAACAAATTCAAATTCAACCGAAACTCAACACAAGCAGGACAAAATATCAATTCGACTTTTAGATATCATTGTTTCATTTTTATTACATTTTTGGAAATTTAATCTGTACCAACCTAATAAGTATGTACTTTTTGTATTTAGTCACTCGCAAGGGTTTTTAATTTAACCCTTTCGACTGGCAATTTTTTTCAGGTAGAGGTAGCCTCAGCTCGGAATTAATTTCGCACATTTTTTAGAATTCATTTAGTTAATAATATCGTTAAGTAAATTCATTAAGTTAATAGTTAATAATAATTTAGTTAATTTAGAGTTTAAATTATAGCGAGATATTGTCGACTAACGAATAGAACTCAAAATCAATGTAGGGACATAATGTTGAATAACGAGTCGAAAAGATTAATGTGGACTGCCTATAATGGTTAGATTTCTTTAAAAATATATGTTTAATTAAAATTTTAAAATGAACTCCATATTCAAATTTGATACTCGATGCATTATAAAAAAATGAGATTTGTATGAATACTTCAACTTAAACTTGTTTCACTCTACGTTGTAAATAAATGCAATTTAGACCTTTAGTTGACAGAATTATTGACAATAAACCTTCTAATGTTCATCAACATGAGCCTAATATATAATTATTTTATCAATATCCCTCAATATTGATATGATACCTCAATACGCTCCTAGATGTGAACCTTTCATTAACATTAAACTGACGATATAATAAAATATCTAGGAGATACCATCAGATGTCAATATTGATACATAATACGCTTAAATATGCTCCTAAAGAATCGACGTATCCATCAACGTGACCCTTCATCAAAATTGAAGCGATTTACTACGATATTATTGATCTTTTAGGCGGCAAAAGTCAAAACGAAGCTTATCAACGACGGATCCACAAAGAATCGCTTCACTATTTCAGTCAATCGAACCGAAAACAATGAATAAGCGGGAACATACTTTACTTACCAATTTTTGATCAAATCGAAGATTTTCAAACAATCACTGAGATTGATTTAGCCGAAAATCGAAACAATACAGTAAAGTTGAACATATGACGCCATCGGCGATCCACCATCTACTTGACACTTGTCATCGATCGGCTCTACCAACCTTAGGTAGAATTGTGAAGAAAAAAAACAAAATTGTAAACCTGGACAATAAAAATCCCTATTTAAATGCAATTTTAGAGCAATTTTGCTAGAAAACAAAAATTTGACGTACAAACTGGACAACTCCGAAACAAAACGTCATTAGTTGCCGCCATTTTCGAAGAACCATCTCTTCCCAAAATGTCTGCGTCTAGACCGAGATCTTCTCGTTCGAGAAGAATTCAGCCGTCCCAGTCTTTATCCGACGAGTCTTTATCCCAATCTCAATCCCAATCCGAATCCCAATATTTATCTCAATCCCAGTCACAAAGTATCAGCGATAGTCAAAACTATAACGAAGCACCTCCTAGATTAGTGAATCGATGCGTTAGACATCTGATCTCAAGCTGCTCCACGAGGATTCCCGTCAAGAAACAAGAGCTGATAGACCTGATAAGGCAGCTAGATGCTACATTCGACGTAAAACGTTATCATAAATCTGTCATTAAAGCTGCCGCAGATGTTATCAGAGATGTGAGTTGTAGCCGTACATATTATCGATTGCCTAATAATTGCGCTTTTCAGCCTCTTTTTAACAGTATTCAGCAGATTCATTGAAAAAATGAGAAATGTTACATTCACATGGAACTTAACAATCCATATCCTTACCCTATCTTGCTCTATTTATCCAGTGAATATCTTAAACAATCCTTTGTGGCTATTTGGCTCTTTGTAAAACAGATATTCGGTACTTGTTTAATATCGCTACCCCCTAATTTATTTATTTGATCTATTATAACGTAACAACCTAATTATTGCTATTATTGCAACCTAAACTAACCCAATAAAAACTTAACCTTACCTTACCGAACGATCAAATCTGTAGCTGTGTGAATTATGGGGTGTTGATAATAAATAAGTACCGGTTATTTTATTCAGATATTTGATCGGGGGCTAGTCCTTTCATAATTATTTCAATAAATATTCAAATAACATATGAAATATTTCACAAAATTAAATGACTTTACTAGAATTATCGATAAATTCACCAAATATAAATTAAAATAAAAAATCTAAAAATTTCAATAAATCGATTTCAGGTTTATGGTTATGACGTAAGAGCAGTAGGTTCAAAGGCTAATATCCAATATATTGTAGTACTATCAGAACCTCTTCATCCAGCGTTTGTTGAATATTTCCCATTAGAAGAAGGAAATATATTGCTCAATGGTATCCTCAGTCATATATTCATGAGTGGCGGGTCCGTAACTGAAGGTTAATGCAAACATTGATTTTAATCAATAATATCATGAAATGTTAAAAGCTTTTAATTAAAAACATTCATTTTGTAAATTTTTTCATTGTGTTATATGGAATGAATGCTTAAAAATATGTCTACCATTTCTTCAAATGTAAATTATAATTTTATTATATTTCAGTTGATCTTCAAGAATTTGTCTATAAAGCCGATCTTCTATCTAATTCCGACAGTCTTAACATTAAACACTCTTTCCAAATTTTGATCAAACAATCATATTTGAAGTCGTACAAAGTATATCTAGATTATTTATTTTACAAAATATATGTACCTATGTATATTTTTAAGAAATCTGTATTAACCTTTATGATTTTACAATTAGATTAATGTACATGACATCGAAACAACACATTATAAATGGGGTCAGCGTGCCCAACTAGAAGTATCAAAAATGGATCTGCTTAAAAATATTGCGCAGGTAATTACTTTTAATAGTGCTACTTATATCCATCTGATTTAGATAATAAAAAAAATCTTATATGTATATCTCCATTTTTAGGCACTAAATCGACCAATAAATTTCTGGTTTGAACCTCATAAAATTGCTGTTGAAGAAGAAAATGCGACACAACAAATAGTATAATATTTAATTTTTAAAAAAGTTGCGTTGCTTTTTGTTTATTTTTCTAACATTTTATTGTTTACATAAATACTTTTGTATAATATTTTCGTAAATTAAAGTAAAATACATATAAATATATGGAAATAAAAAATATATTTTACTCGTGCATTCATTACATTAAAAAAACATTGGACTACTAATGGTTAGTGCTAACTAGCTGCTGATGATTGAAAGACTGAATCTGAGGAGAAAAAGGTAATACGAAAATAATATATCCTGTATAAGTATATATGTATGTATTATATTATGTTGAATTATAAATTATGTATGTAGTAATTCACAGACATTTTATGCAGATTGAATAGAATATATTTGCTAGTACACCCAACTCTCGTTTTACATGGTAGATAGGGACCAGCAAAAACCGTGTAAAAAAAGTGACATTTTTCATTTCGCGATATTCATTATATACATAGTTCAAACAAACCGTGTTAGACCAAATAAATCGTGTAAAAAAAATATTTTCATTTTTTCAAACCGTGTAAAACGAGAGTTGGGTGTATGTACATAATATACATACCTACCTGCATATAAATATATGTACGTATATAATTTATATCATATTCATAAATACGTTATTCAGTAAAATTAATAGATTGACACCTATGTATGTGTACCTACTTGTATAAAAAGATTTTCTAGCATTTCTATCAAAAAACATTAATTATTTATTAAAACACAAAGTTATTGAAAATAGAGCAGAATAACAATATTTTTTGTAAAAAAAATTAATTCCGCCTATCTTGCCAATTTTTTTTTAAATTTACTCTGGCCACATCAAATCTTCGTTTCAAATTGCATATGGGTCTGAAATTATAAACAAACTCATTGTTTTTTTTTTTTCATATCTTTTTAATATCAAATGTGAAAGTAAATTTTCTACCCAATAGTCAGAAAGTATAGAATTTCCATCAGACTCAAAAATGAAAATCCCAAGAAGAGCCCCAAAATTCCTCCACAATTAGACAAAAAGTCAGTGATTCCATAAAGCTCTGATCTGCGTGACATTATAAAATCAGCATCTTTGAAGAACAACCTAATACGAGAAAACTGGAAACTGCAAAGAAGATGCATACATATAGATACCGTTGCTTATTCTATGAAAACTAAGAATTAAGTCACATTCACACGTGACTGTGTGATTTGTATCTGTACTCAATTGTGCTTCGATTTCTACTTATAACCACATGCCCTGTTTTATTTCACGCAGCCCCACCTAGAAGTTATGCAATTGACATGAAAATCGATTTTCTTATTTGTGTTTGAAGAAATTATTTTCGATATTGTCTTGAGTACGAATGGAAAACGGAAAATGCCATGTGATCATAACTGAAAGGTAAAATGAAAACTATCTCACTTACGTAGAGTTTTCGAATTCAGACATGTGTTTGGCTTTTGCAAATTCTTTCCATCGAAAATTTGATTGAGAAGTTTCCACGTCGTAATTGATAGAAGTGCAACCAGGTAAACAATCGCAGGAGACACTCTTCATCCTTTTGAGCTTAACTTTATCATCGTTTTGTTTTGCTATCGCATATTTGATCTCATACTTTTCCAAATCGTCTAAAAAAATTAATTCTCAATTTATGCATACATATGTATGTAGGTATATCTATACCTGTAATGATCTAAATTCAACAATGTTTTGATATTACCTTGAGCGTCTTCCATACAATTAATTTTTCCAGAAGAACAAATATTTATGTTCCTATCTCCTGATTAAATGAAAAAATACATTACGATTAAATATTTCAAAAAAAGAAAGTCAAATTGCTATTTACTTGGCATCCAAAAACCAACGCATCCACACAAACTTTGAGTGTAATTGGACAAACATTCCAACTGGCAGTTTTGTTGTGTGTAAACCCGGAAAAATTTCAATTTGCGTTCAAGATTCCGATAGCATTTTCTTCTGAAATTGTATCATTTGAAAATGAATTTAGCTGGAATTCGATATTAGAATATACCTGTGCGGTTCATATATTGCTAATCCTTCGGAAGTAGTTAGCATATCCGGCTTGATAGCGACTATCATTTCATTTTCCACCGGTAACACGAAATGCTTTCGGGAAACTCGTGGAAAATCGGCCGGTGAATGCAAAGAAATCTGTAATAAATTCATTAGTTTAAATATACGGTATGTACAAGATACGTAACTACGATATTTATTATTTGAAAAAATATATAGGCATCATTCAGTGAACTTTCCTTGAATCCTTGTGATGTTTCTGAACACAAATAATCTGCATTTTTCATGTCCGTTGCTAAAACGATCGTAAGACCTCCTAAAACTCCTGAAATCTGAATAAGAAATACTTTGACATGTACCTACCTATCAATTATGTATAAATAGAAATATTAAAAATTTATTCAAATTTTAGTTATTTGTTACAGCTCATGTTATATGAAAAGTACTTACCTACATAATCAATTTAATCAATCAGTATTATTTCGAGCTATCTTAAAAGAGCTATCTTTCGAGCGAGAAAAAAGCTACTGCATTTATTTTATTAATCTATAATATAAATACGCTAACGATTATAAATACGCTAACGATGCTCGAAATTTTCAGACACAGCTGTGGCTTGAACCCGCGCCTGCAGATTATTAACCCACCGTCCACACTCTGAGCCACGGGTCTTAATTACGGAACTGCATCGTTTAACTTATTTATAACAATAAAAATATTAGTGATTGTTCTATATAGTAATTTAATTGTATGGAAATTATTTAAAGAAAGTGGCGACCATAGAAATCTGCACATACTGACGTGAGAACAAATGAAAAATTTAATTTCGTAAATTGTGAATTTTTTTACCAAAACGTTCTCTTGTTTTCAATTCTCAAATTGTAGTTTTTGGGAATAATTGAACCATGTGGTTTACAAAACTGTTTGAGCGAGAATATTTATCAATATACAATTTTCAGTCAGATTCAATATATAGGTAGGTATATCTTTATCTTCCTTAAGTGATTTTGAAATATGAAATATCACCAATTGACTGTCCCACCCTGTATTTTTATACACTTATAACCCTGTTTTTACTTTTTTTCTTACAATAGAAAATTAAAATTTTAATACTCAACCACTCCTCTTTCCGGATAAGCTTTGACCGATACATTTTTGGGATAACCTGTATCTATATTCCATCCTGTTGACTTTTGTCCATGTTCGAAAGTACTCAGTCCATTATAAATCCTTGAAAAGTAAAAATACATAAGCATAAATCATTTGTGTATCAATTCGTAATATTAATCATGAAATACATTTTTTTTCTGAACAATTCTTCTGCTGATAATATATTGAATGTGAGACATTGACCTTCTTCGGTGAGAATAGGAGTAAACAGTTTATCACAGGGAATCGACATAGTTTTCCATATGCAATATAATAGGAAATCTTCTTGATTATGAGCTACCTATTTTTAATAAGATACAAAATAAATGTAATTGGTTATTAACATTTGATTCACTATTTTACTTACGGATTTTAAGAAATTTAACGTAGATTTGTTTCCATATTCGCTACCTTCAGGTCTCAAATTCATATCGCACACTAAGGATGCTGATTCCATTTGAAAAATCCTAAAATTCGTTAATTTGTCATGCAAATAGAGTTTATAGATATGTATTAATAAAGAGAAATATGCAGTAAGATATTAATACTCTTCATCAGTATGATTCAATTTGTAAACAGCTTCGGTGAAATTGAATAAAGTTTGCAAAACTTTCATTTCTGAACATATTGTTACTACAGGAAATGGAATCTGTAATTTTTTTTTGTCACTGTGACATAGGTATTTAATTTAATTTTCAAATTTATAATGTTAGATTTTATTTGACCTGCCACACAGGTGTTGAAGATTCGGCAAAGCTCACAATCACAGGACTCCTATCCCATTTAGTCCAAATTTTAAAAATCATGTAAGTGCATCCGCACACACTTAGAACAATCATAATCAACCACCATGTTCTGTAAAATTGAAAATGACAAATTAAAACGAGTGATTGAAAATAACGAGAAATTGAAATGAGTGATATTTTAACAGAATTAACTATGTATGTTCATCAAACACGCAAAGTTACATCGAGCTTTTCACAATCGTCACACCCATTTATCGAATTAATTGCATATTAATATATAATTAAATAAAAATAAATTTTATAACTAGGTATATCATGTATTATGAATATAGGTACATACATATGTATTAGTTGTTGTCTATTAATTCATCTCTTAATTAAATGTGAATGTACTTTTCTATTGTAATTTTTTCACTACATTTTTAGAAAAAATATACCTAGGTATGTTTTGTATAAAGGTTCATAAAGATTGAGCTAATTTCAAAATGAGTAAAAACATTATATGTACATAATTCATTACATGAAATGTGTAGATTTTTATCTAGTTGTTACATTTTCAAATTAGGCATTGAAAAAGGGTCTTATTCTATGTATAATGAAACCTAGTTGATACTAATTGTGAGATATTTCGTTAATATCGTATTTTACTTACGGCACTCCTTGAACTTGGTGCGACCCGACCTTATAAAATAAATTTTCTAAATAAAAAATTCTAACCTTACCCAATTTTAACGTAAATATAATATCAACAGATATTCGTCAATAAAGGATTGTGCCGATGATCGAATATTAATATATGTACCTTTATATGAAGTACCTAAAAATAATTTTAATCAGAAATATCAGTTCGAAATATTTTGAGAATTTGTTATCTTTAATTCTCACCTTTCTAATATAGATCTTTTGCTTTCACCCAAGTATTGTATTCCATGTAAACTGGTGCTGGAGGCGAAATCTTGAAAATGACTCCAGCAAAATCCAGATTTTTCATGTTTCTCTATCTCCAATTCACTATCGCAATCAATTATATCGACATTGCGAGATATAGACTTTAATTGAGCCTGCTTGTTATATTTTGATGGACTTCCTTGATTATTCATGCTAGTGACTTTGTAGAAATTAATTTCGATATGTTTCTTCAAATACAGTCACCGAAAGACTAGAAAAATTCTACATTGAACCTTTCAACGTAAAATTTCAATAACATAAATAACTATTACTTAACGATGTGCGTGCGAAAAGTGTACATTTACAGCCAATTAATTTCCTCAGTTTAATTTAGTTAAATACTCGCTACATGTTAATGTGTTGAGAGAGTAATTTCAAAATAATTTATCGAGAATATGGAAATGTGTGAAGTTTTTTTTCTGGCGAGAAAACCGGTCAAATATCTACAGTAATGATTTCATTTTACGTGATTTTATTATAAGATTTACCCATGAATGTATTTATAATATTATATGTTTTTTAAATTCGTTTTATAAGTAAGTATTACAAAATACGTGTACGATAAAATTCATGTTGAACTATAACATTGTGAAAATATCATCAATTAGAAACAAGGCGTATCTTTTCCCTTGGGTTTAGAAAAAGGTTGATTAGTGAATAGTTTGTTTTATTTCAATATACATATTCGAACAATTTACTTAATTAATTTTAAAAAAAAATCACATTACAGAAGATTTTTACTTGCGTTTATTCAAATGTTTTTGAAATATTGAAAATATGTACATATAAAATCAGTGAGCTTACAATCAGAATAAATCACGAAACACTGAGGTAATGAAATTATAGAATTTTAAAAGTTTTTGATATCACAAATAGGGAAATTTTAAATCCACCTTAGTAAATCTTAAATCCACCCTAGCTACAGTGGCGCCACTGGTGGCTAATTGTCGAAACCGACCCAACTGTCAAACGAACTGTCAAACTAATTTTGTTTGTTCCAAGAGATTATTATATTACAATATAGTTAATGATTTATCATTATGTTTCAACAGTAATTATTGAAATTGAAAAACTTTTGGTGTCTCACTTGATTTAATAACGATTTATTGATTCCAATGATATAATGATCAATTCACTAGATTCCTCCCAAAGTTCATAAGTATATTTCAGATATAAAATGAGATTTTAGCGAGGAATGAGTATATTAGAAGCTAAGAGTGAACCGAAGTGAAATATAACATATGTTATGTTTCACTTCACCAAGTGCTCCGCTGTTTTGAAGTGTAGGAATATATTCCTACACGATCACACTTCAAATCAGCAGCTTGGTTTCATCCGATTTTGCATTTAAAACGCAGTATCCTATGAAAAGCGCATTTTTTAACAATTTCCAGAAGCAATTTGAACGATCGGTAGGTAATTTCTAGGATCTATGAAAAAATTAGCCACTAGGGGCGCTAGTGTTTGACAGTTGGGTCGGTTTCGACAATAAGCCACCAGTGGCGCCACTGTAGCTAGGGTGGATTTAAGATTTACTAGGGTGGATTTAAAATTTCCCTCACAAATAATCGTGAAGCTCAGATATGAGTTTTCTCTAGGCTAGGATTGCGTACATCTTATGTCATACTCGACCTGTCTTAACCCATGGGGTAGGTGAGGATGTGACTGTTTGATTAAAAGTTTGAGATTTCAGAATTAATCATGAAGCTCAGATATGAGTTTTCTCTAGGCTAGCATTGCATACGTCTTATATCATACGAATTTTCATTTCTGAGCTTGATGGAAATTTTGTATTGACGAAAGTCAGTCGTAATAATCGAGCGATTCAATATAATATGCAATCAACTGTTGTAGGCCCGTGTGCAGTCTGAGGCGTAGAATTACCGTGGCCAGAGGAAATTTTCGAAAAAGCTGGACGCGGACAAGCGATTGATTTTATTTTCGCAACAGAATATAATTATGTTATAAGAAATAAATATTTTTCTAATCGAACGATTGTATAATTGATTCCTTCGTTTCTTATCCTGCGAAATAACGAACAAAGAGTGTTTTTTATGTTGTATGTATGTATTTTATGTATGTATGTATGTGCGGCTTTCGACGCTCTACGTACACCGATAGATGTCTCTAGTCGTTCTGTTTGGAAGAACGCGTCGGGAACGTTTCGCCACGCGATAAAGCGTTATCTGAAATAACCTCGAAAACAGATGAACTTTTCATATCGGAATCGAATCGAAAAGCAAACACAAATATCAAAATTGCAAACGTTCATCAATTTTCAGTTTTATGGCTCGAACAATGTTGGCAAAAAACACATCAAAATAGGCAAGGAGAAATTAAGAAATACTACTCTCGCTCTAGATATATTCATCATCGAGTGGCGTCAATAACTAAATATTTTGCATTTTGAAAATGTGAACATGCTAAAAACAGTCTAGTCGTGTTGCGCACGGAGCTAACGCGCTGCCGTCGAGGCTTTCGTTGCAAACCGCTCACGAAGCTTTCCGATTCACGGTGTCTGCAGCGTTTCGAACACCCGCTATCTGCTCTGCGACCGCTTAAAATACTGCACTGTGTCAGTAGGCTCGCAGACCGGTTCGTATCGATCGTTTGCTCGGAGAGCGCTTGAAATGTAGCGTCTCTGTCGCAAGCGATAGACCTGATGTTTGAACGAGGGGACGGTGTTCGAATTGATAGACGAAAGCGAAATGTTTATCGGACAGGCCTGTAGAGCGATGTATCGAGGATTTAATAGAAAGTCGATATGAATGCCCCTTTTTATGTTTCGAGCGAACGTTTTTACCACGAGTCCGAAACGCTCACGGACGAATTCGTCTCGAGCCGCCGTATATCGATTCACAAAGTAACGGCAAGTTTGAAATTTTGTAGCGCCTCTATCGTAAACGAGAGTTCACAGACCTGTGTGAGTTTTCAACACGCCT
>CM045580.1:9076364-9193864 GCA_024721215.1 Cheumatopsyche charites
GACACTTCTGAAAAAAGATCTGATAATCCACAAAATCATACTAAATCATTGAAAATTGATGAATCTCTAGATGATTGGATAAATAATATTAAATTAAATAAATCTCTCAAAAATAATAAGACTGTGAGTGTTAAATTTCATTTTATGAATCCATAAAAACATTCACTATTTTTCATTTAAAACTTAAAATTGTTGGTAGTTCATATACATACATACAATAATATAGATTAAAACAATGAAATTTCATTTATTTTTAGGATGACTTACAAGAAATTGAAAAATCTTTCACATTTTGCAATGACTCATATATTCAAGTCTTGGAAAAGTTTACAGATGCTTTTAATAGTATTCCTATGAGTATTTTAAATAAAATGCCTGGTTTTTCCAATTCAACATACGTAAAATTGAAAAGCTTACGCCAACAACTGAAGTCCACAATAAAATTGAGGAAAAAATCTTTGGATGATATTAAATCAAATCGTCATACTAACAATAATCACTTATTAAACACTTCTGCAAATTGTGGAAATCAACTAGACGATTATAAAACTTCTCGAATACTTAGCAGTTCTCATATAAGCATAAATGATTCTAGTTCTTCTAATCTCTCTTCGAATTTATTTGGTGATGATAGTGATTTAGAAGATTTTGATATTCCAAAGCCAAAAACACCTAAAAAAAACTCAACTGTGCTTCGTAATTCTTCCAAAAAAAAAAAATCAGATGAAAGTAAATTGATTATTCAAAAAAGTCCAGTTAATGCGGTGAAAACTCCAAATCAATGTTCTAAAAACAATGATCTGAGTGTATCTGTATTTGAATTATCAAGTGAAAATGAGTCTTTACATTCATCTTCTAATCATGTTTCTAGAAACCCATTTTCTTCTCAATCTTGTAATAATGATTCTCTTACGTCAAATGTGATTGATTCTAGTATTAATTTATCTAACGAAAACGAAAAATCTTTCAAAAAAGGAAAGTTTGTTTTCAAGCGGCCTTCTACTTCAACTTCTATATTATCATTTGATTCAGTTATGTCTTCTACATCAAAAGTCTCATCAAATACACTCGAAAGACAAGAGTTTTCTAAGAAAAACCTGCAACTGTTAAATTCACCCGAACAACTAAAATCATCACCTTCATTCTCAAATGATGGTTTTGTTCCTTTTCAACCCATTGAAAAATCTTATGAAATGGTTAAAGAACTTAATGATATTTCACATCAATTAAATTATAATCGGATTTCAACTGATCGTGATTTATGTGATAACCGCACCAATATCAAAGTTGGCGATGAAGATTACATTGGTTTAGAAAATATTTCATCTCAAATTCCTAAACACGAATTGAAAAATTCATTTTTTTTTCAATCTTCTGACAATGATTCTTCCTCTTCAAATGTCAATATATCTGATGCAAATGAAAAAAAAACTTTCAAAAAAGGAAAATTTGTGTTCAAGCAACCATCTGCTTCAGCAACTGTAGTTTCTACTGATCAAATAGCAACGTCATCAAAAGTTATATCGAATACGCTCAATAGAATAGAATACGCTAAGAAAAACCTGAAACCGTTAAATTCACCTGAACAACTAAAATCATCACCCACATTCTCAAACAATAGTTCCGTTCCATTCCAACCTATTAAACAATCACACATAATGATCAAAGAACATAACAACATATCAAAGCAATCGGATTACAATGGAACTTCAACTGATTACCATTTAAATGATGACCAATATGATGTTATGATGGATGATGAAGAGAACTACACTAATTTAGGAAATCAAGATCTGGAATATGATGTACCATTTCTGAATACATCATTTCCTGGAAGCACATCGTTGAATAATCTTGAACCATCTCAGACTACTCCAATTGTTGAATTGGATGAGGATGGTTGGCCAATATATAAAGAAGAAGATTACACCAATATGATCGATTTTTGTGAACCAAAGACATCTTCTATAGATGATATTCCAAGTACTTCAAATAAAAATTCTGGCAACCTTGGAAATTTTCATTCTAATGTGAAAAATGATGGCAGAACTGGTATTAATTTATCATAAAAACATTTAAATGTTTTTTCTTTTTAATTTATTAATTGTTTTGTCAAAGGTGAATTCGATGGTGAAAACTATCCTCATTCATCAATCATGATGGAGCAGTTCAGTGAAAAGTTCGGTTTAAAAACATTCAGACCTAATCAATTACAAGTCATTAATGCCGCTCTTACTGGACACGATTGTTTTGTTTTAATGCCTACGGGTGGCGGTAATTTAAATTTTGAACATTATTACTGCAGTTTGAATAATAATATGTATATTCAACAGTATATATTGCTTTCAGGAAAATCTTTATGCTATCAGCTACCAGCTATATTGACTCCGGGAATATCAATAGTCATATCACCTCTGAAATCTCTTATAATAGATCAAGTTCAAAAATTGAATTCACTTGATGTAATCATCAAAATATTTGATACCTAACCGAAACTAAATTATTCTCATCTATGTATGTATATTTTCCAAGATTCCAGCTGCTCACATGTCCGGTGATATTTCGGTCAACAAGATTGAAGAAATTTATAGACAACTGTCTCATAAAGAACCATCTTTGAAATTATTGTATGTCACCCCTGAAAAAATTTCTGCTTCTCCAAAATTTCAAACAGCATTAGATGCTTTATATGCCAGACAAAAAATTGCTAGATTCGTTATCGATGAAGCTCATTGTGTTTCTCAATGGGGACACGATTTTAGGTAAATTCAATTCATAAAGTACCTAATTACAATTACTATGATATCAATATTAAAATTTCGAAAAATTACAGACCAGATTATAAACGGCTGAACATTTTACGTAGACGTTTTCCAAATGTACCGATGATGGTGTTGACAGCTACTGCTACTCCTCGAGTTCGTTCAGATATATTACATCAACTTGGCATTCCTCGTTGTAAATGGTTTTTATGTAGTTTTAATAGACCGAATTTGAAATATTCGGTGTTTGCAAAAAAATTGGGAAGTATCAATAAAGACGTTGAAGAGTTAATCAAATCCAAATTCAACAAGTAATTAACTCATTGCATAATGTTTTTAATAGTAATGATTATTTCATTTTCCAATCATTGGTTTAACTTATTGACCATAGCTGAAGGTTTTTTTTAAATTTTATTTGGCAGCTATAATCAATTATCACTGTTAACCAACCATAGAACATTAGGGTTTAAGAATATTACTGATTTGAAATACTTTTCATCAGAGTTTCAGGAATAGTTTATTGTCTATCACGAAATGAATGCGACAAACTTGCATCAGATTTAAGAAAATCTGGTATCGCTGCTGGTAGCTATCATGCTGGATTAACTGACCATCAGAGAGAGGTAGTTCAACTGAATTGGCTTGAAGATAAATTTAATGTGGTATGTAAAAATGTATGTGCCTACATGAGATTGATAATTAATTGACTAAGTTTAAACTCAATTCAGGTATGTGCTACAATCGCTTTTGGAATGGGCATTGATAAAGCTGATGTACGATTTGTTATACATCATAGCTTACCTAAATCAGTCGAAGGTTACTATCAAGAAGCTGGTAGAGCAGGACGAGATGGTGAAATAGCTACTTGCATTTTATTTTATTCTTATGCTGATGTTCTAAGATATAGGAAACTATTAGACTGTACATATTCAACATTTCACTATATTTTTTTTTTTCGAATTTCTAAAAACAAAATTATAATTTTAATTGCAGTGGATCGTAGTGCTAATTATGAGGCTAAAAAAATTCATATATCGAATTTAATGCGAATGGTCGATTTTTGTGAAAACATATCTGAATGTCGTAGAGCTCAAGTTTTGGCTTATTTTGGAGAAACTTTCAGCCAAGAAGAATGTAAAGCTATGCAGACGACTGCTTGTGATAATTGTTTAAAAACTGATAGTTTTAAAGTACACATTAAATTTAACAGTTGCTACCATTCATATAATATATGATTTTAAATATGTCAAATTTATAACATTTTCAGGTTGTAGATGTGACAGAAGAGTGTAAGATGATTTGTCGCTGCGTGCGGGATTTGTGCAGTGGACGCAATCGGTTTACACTTCTTCATATTAGTGAACTATTTAAAGGAAGTATGCAAAAAAAAATTGTTGAAAACAATCACGATAAGCATCCTTTACATGGAAGAGGTAAAAACTGGGCAAAAGGCGATGTTCCCCGACTTTTACATCAATTAGTTTCGAAAGAGTTTTTAATGGAAGAAATGATTGTGTCCAATGATATTGCTAATGCTTATTTACGTTTGGGACCCAATGTTCATAAGTATGAGGCGAATTTTCAACATGATAACCGAATATTTTGTTATTTCAATATTTTATATTATAGATTTATGAATGGTGATGTGAAATTTCTGTTTCCCATGAAGTGTCAGAAAAAATCTCTTAATCCCTCTGTCAGTGGCACTGTTAAGACTACTGATTCACCTGTAGATGCTAAATATAAGGTTTTAGAAGAAAAATGTTATAATGAACTAATAGGCATTTGCAAGTATGTATAATAGATGAAGTTCATATACCTAGCACTTGTAGCAATATTTTTGATCATACTCGGGCTGATTCTATGTTTTTGCATTTTGTCTACTGTTGAACTCAAAGCCATTCTTGGGGAAAAATCAACATGTACCTATACCCATTTACTTGGAATGAAATTAATTTTGTTCATTTTTCAGATTTGCTTTAAACTTCAGAGTCAATTCATGCTACATTTTAATTATATTTGTAATATTTTTATTTCATAGAAAAATTTTCTTAAAAAATCGCTCATCAATTGAAATTATCTGCTGTCTTCAAGGTGTTAAAAAAAATATTTATTTTAGAAAAATAGCTCATGAAAAAAATATATCTATCGCTTCTATTATGAATTTGCAAGCACTCAAAGCAATGGCTCAAAAATTGCCAGAAACTGAAGAAGACATGTTGAAATTGCCTCACGTTACTAAAGCCAATTTTGAAAAATATGGAAGAGAATTGCTGGAAACTACAAAAAAATACTTTTCACAAAAACTATGTATGTATGAATGTATTTAATTTCATTATAACTTCATATTATCTTATTTTAAATTTAATTTCAGGTATTTTATTAGAAGCAGAAGAAAATCAAAAACAACAACTGGCTCCACAAGCTATGTACGATTCTGATACAGACTGGAAACATGCCGCTGATAATGCAGCAACCACATCAAATTATACCGCAACAAAACGTAAAGGAAAACGTACATATTACAATAAAGCGAAAAGGTAGATATTTGAGCATAGTCCAAATTTGAAATTTTCAAATTATGTACAATATATTTGGATCTTCAGGTTTAAAGGTATGAGTAAGAAAAGATCATCGAATTTCAGCCCTAAAGCATCTACGTCTAAAACTACAAAAGGTTCTTTAAAAAATAAGCGAGGTGTAAAACGAGGTATTTTATATTAGATTTTTTTCATGACTGCTAAAAAGGTCAATGCTACATATAAAGTGTACCCCTTGACCTTTTCAGTCGTCAAATATATTATATATGCTTTAATTTGTCACTCTTAGGAGCTGGAGCTAATCTTGGTTTTATGCCGATTCCACGAAAAAACTCATGATGAAATTCATCAATTAGGAAGATTTATGAAATGTTATTTAGATTTTATTTTATTTGATTATTTAAAATATAATACATTGTAACTATTCAACTTTGATGCACGTTTCATTAGTTCTCCAGAGGACTTAATTACTAAAAAAAGTTTCTGACGAATTTGAAAATTTAGTTAAAGAAGTTTAAGGCAAGAAATATAAAAGCAAATAGATGTAAACGAACACTATATTTTCAGTCTAAGGCAAAACAAAGCCTTACGAATAATTTATTCTAGAAATAGGTAACATTTATCAATATAACTAAGGAATGATCACAATCATCAACAAATTACATCTCATAGTCTTCATCGGATTTAAAAATATTATAATCGGAAGAGTTTTCAGACTCATTCTTCTGAAAAACAAAAAAAAAAATAGCATTAATATCATGATTGTTACTATGACACAAAAATTAAATTTGGAACATATGTACAATGAAACACCATGCTATCATAATATTCAAACTTTTTCGAAAATAAAATAAATTATCATAAAGCAATGGAAAATAATAGCAATATCAATTATTCATATTGTTTATTGAATCAAATAACCTCAATGGGCATTTTAAAATGGATATCACACATACAATATGTGGAATATAATTACATTTTTGATGGTATTTCATTTTCTTAAAAGTCGGGCGATTTTCTTAATCCTGATGATTCTATTAATTTTTTCCATATTGAAAATAGGTCTCACCTAACGGAAAAAAATCGATCAATTTCCAACATGTAACTAGCTTCTCTAATTCAAATATGCAGTTTTGTGCTTCATTAACAACAGTGTCATAAATAAAAGAAATGTAGATATGAAATTGTTATCTTACCCCTAAAAGTCCATTTGAGCGAGCAAATCCGAACATAGCCATTGCAGCAACCACTATTGCTATAATTTTATGTTGAATCTGATGTTGACTCTTTTTCTGTAAATCTGATTTATGTTTTGAAAGTTTTTTCTTTTCTTGAACTTCTATATATTCTATAATGAATAACATTTTAGAAAAACACTGTTTTTATAATATATACAATATATAAATCATACTTACTTTTTTCTAATTCAAAATAATATAAAGACGTCATTTTTTGTACATATTTCAATAAATTATTGTGATTCTTCAGATAGTTAGTGATAGTAGGATTGATCAATGGGAATTTGAGAATAGGGGCAAGATATGCATAAAGAATTGCATCTATTGAAGTTGGTTTATTTCCGAAAAAGAAATCATTTCGACCGAGACGAGCTGATAAATTTTTGAAAAAGTTATCGGCTGTTTTATTTACCTGGAAAAAGTCATAATGAAAATATTTTGTAGATAAAATCATACAAATATTTGTATGTTTATTACTTTATGATACAATTCTGTTTCATCCAAGTGATCGCCGTATACAATTTCAGTTTCTTCTTGAGCCTTTTTATGAAATTGTGCAGGATAATAAAAATTAAAAGGTATTGTTATACTTTTAGCAAACCATGATCTCGTAGTTTCTTCATAATTTTTTTCATCAACCCACCATGAGAATTGGAGACAAGGATGTAGAACATTTTTTACATAACTATTATACACATATGCCTCACTTTGTTCTTTCGTACCAAGGTTTGAATCAAGAGGAAATGTCTGAAACATAAATAGCGACAGATATAGTGCTAGGAGAATAATATATTTTTCTAGCTAAAAATTATTTCCTTTCTTGCTCTAAATGCTAGTACTTAGAGCAAGAAGGGCAATAATTTCTAGGTAGAAAAAACAAAAAATATTTGCATTAACACTACATATCTTAATTAGGATACATGATCAAAATAATAAAAATCATTACCTTAAACAAATATCTCATAATATGGTCTACATTTTCTATTTCAACATCACCGTGTTTGAAAAAAGGAAGAGTTTTTCCAGATGTAGATATAGGATTATATTTTTCAACTAATTTGAAAGGTTTGCCACAGATCTTCATATAAGTCTGAAATTATTAGGGGTGTCAATCATAAACGTTTTTTTTCTTTTTATTCGTATTCAAGTTTGGAAATATTTGAGTACATATTATTTTTCAGCATATTCTGCTGCATCTGAAACATATTTTTTCTAATGAATAGGTTTCAAAACTATCCCGTTATCGAAGAATTAAGTAGAGTAGCTTTTGTAACCATTATGCAGAGGTTTATTTACGGTGTTTTTTCTTTTAAAATTGTAAAACTGGACAAAATTCTTAAAAAAATGACTTAATAGCTTCAGAGATAGAGCTTTTTGAGAGATCATTAAATCAAATTGAAAACTCATGTATTTATCGTTTAAACACTGTCAAAAATTAAATTGTCTCCTGATCTATAATTTTCCAAATCTGAAAAAACCCATAGTGGTCATTCGCCATTATGTCATAGTCTACCAATCCTGACAATAGAAAACAATGTATCGCTATCAGTTTTTCTGAAATGAAGAGGAGATCAAGTATTCCATAGGGTTCAAATAACCCCATGTTCCCCAATACAATAGGAAATATTATAAAATATTAGCATTGAAATGATTATAGGCTTTCCTTTTCAAGTTAAGAATTGAATCAAACCACTTTAGGATAAATCTGATAGTGTATGTTCAGAATATTCGACTTGAAATGGAAAACATGTAAATAAACTAATAAACAAAACAATGAATTAAAAGTCATCGAAGTGCGTAAACTCATCTGTATTTAGACTTGATCAAGAAGCATTTTCATTTATGAAATCCAATCTGAATGAATTTATAGGTTAAGTGAAGACTAAAGGTAAAATTTCGTACCACAATCTGAAGACATTCAGGAAATACTGTCGGAAGACCGAAATCGCCGCTCCAGATCCATATTTCTGGTTCACGAGGCATTTTAAAGCTTTTTAAGTAAAATTTCTGTTACTTTTAAGATTTCAAATTGACAACCTGAAATATCGAACCACTGATGACATTTGTACAATTTATAAAATCGATTTCAAATTGCATTCAAAATAAAGCTTTATCTATTGGTAAATAGATGCGATAATTGCTTATAGAATTTATCGTTGAGAATTGCTTTCTCCCAGCTATGGCTTTATTAAGATTGCTCTAATTATGTAGCCATTGCATTCCGATTTCGTTCAAAGCAAATCGTCTACTGGTACAAAAATTAAGGGGGGCTAGGAATATTCGACTCCATCCAATTTCAGAAATATCACAAGCGTTAAGCTGAACATTTAAATAAAATTTATCAAATACAAGAAAGATCAAAATCCCCACCCGAACGCGTATCAATGTATGCCTAGTTAGAGTAAAGTTATAGTTTTCGATAGTTATTTCTCACTAATTGCCACTTACTAATAATTAATATTATATTTTCAGAATAACATTAAATAAAATAAAAATAAAAACAAAATAATAGAGTTTTATTATAAAAATATGATTACAATACATAAATGTAGACGTAATATGTATATTATACAAGTAGATATATGAAAACATTGTAGAATACACATTGATCACATCGGTTTTAATGTAAATAATTTTCCATAATATTTATGAATATCGTGAAAATCACGATTTCAAATGCACACATAATTGGAATACATATAATACTTATGTATACCTGTGAGGTCGATTAATACAAATACATACATATATATATATAAATAACTTAACACCATTACATTTTGAAAACAACAAAAAAAATATACTCATATAAAGTTATTGTGATTTTTTTTTCTTTATTTGTCAAACACATTTGATTTAAGTTGTAGACTTTTCAGTATTTCTTCGATCTTTTCAAGTCTCGCTTCTAAATTCATTTTTTGTTCTTGTTCCATTTTGTTTTCGATTATTTCCTTTATCTTTAACTCGACTAATTCTACAATCTCTTTGTCCATATTGAACAATTTCGGTAAATTTTTCGCAATTGAGCTTCTTTTAGTAGATTTTTTACTGAACGAACAGCTTCCGAGACAATTTAAATTTTTTTTATCCGTATTGTTTATGGCAATTTTCATCGTTCTCTCTGGGGAAATATCGGGAAACAGAGAAATCTTTTTAGCGAATCGAGGAAAGTAAGGATTCGTTTTGATAAAATATGAATATTTTTTACTGAACAGAAGTCTGAAAAATTCCGCAGAACGACCAGCGAAATCTTTAGTGTTCGAATTATCAACTAATCTCACTCCGAAAACTACGTTTTCTAAATAAGAAAGCACTTCTACTCGATGTATGAGACTGACTAGTTCAGCATCGTTTTTTATAGCTTGAATATCACTTATAGCCAAACCGTTAAGAAAATTATACAATACTATCGTCACTATCAATATAAACAGCACAAACATCACATGACTAATGTAAGGAAAATTGTCGAAATTAATTAAACTAGCCTCTAATTCTCCTGTGAACATGACAAGAGTTTTAAATACTGATCTGTCGAGGGTCAGGAAAAAGTTGTAATCTTCTTTGTCTTTGGAGATATCATTTAATTTTTCTTCAACTGGCTTTTCAGCTTTGGCTTCATGCTCGTGAAATAGTTTATAAAAGATCAGAGCGAAACAGAAGAATATTATGAAAAATGTTCCGATGAACTTGAAGAAATTATAAATCACTGATTTGAGCATAGTGTAGTAAATGGAGAATATTGAAAATTTTGCCATCAATACAATTAGCTCAAACGAAGCCATGAATATAGCGAAAACACTGAGATACACTCTCACATAATAACTTTTCCAAAAGCAAATAATAAAGATGGTTATTGAAAAGGTGAATATTTCTAGCCAATTTTCATGATTTTTCACGTAAAACAACGGATAACTGTAAAACTGTACAACTTCTCTTCCAATGAGACATATGAGAGCAATCGTTAAAAGTATTGTGACTTCATTGAATCCTCTTTCTGGCGAGTCTAAAAAAACGTGAATTAACAGAATCAAGTAAAAGGCAGAGAAAACAATAAAATTTATCCAAAATATCCATTTAGCCTTCTGCCATTTGAAATGTAAAAATGTCTGCATCACTGGGTGTTTTAAGAATGGTCTAAGTCTGCGTATTTTCGAAATTCTCAACAAAACATCCATCTCTGATAAGACACTTTCATCCGGTTCATTCATCGTATCAGTTTGATCAACTTGTTTTGTTTCCTTTGCAATATTTTCTTTTGTAGACGTATTTTTATTGTTTTCGTTTGAACTTTGTGAGATCTTCTTGTCATATGGTGAATTTCTTCTTATATTAGAATCACTTTTGATTTGCAAATCATCTGGTGAATCTTCTTGTTCAGTTTCGATTTGAGAATCTTCATTTAAATCTTCGACGTATCCTTGTTCAGTTTCATCTAAATCTAGTATAATCTTTTGATTCGCATTTTTATTCCGTGCTCGATTTCCTTTACGACGACGATGTCCATTCTTCGATTTAAGTTTACTTCTGGTTATTGGCTTTGAATCATCTCCAACACGATCGACTTCATCATTTCCAGATAACTGTACGATTTCTCCACTTATTTCATTGATTTCATTCAAGATAACATCCTTCAATAAAGGATCCTTTTCTTGATCACAAATATTTGGTTCAGCATCAGTTTCATTTCTTTCTTGTTCTTTTTCAATTTTTAATTTATTGTGATGCTTAGATTCAGAATAATTTTTTAAAATTATCGGCTTCAAAAAACTCAGATTTAATTCTATATATCCTGAATGAGAATCGCGATCTATCCACATAATATCGTCTAAATGAGCCTCGAAAATCTTAGGAGATAAATTTTCAAGAACAAATTCGTTTCTCATAATCCCGTCTAAATTTTCATCTATGACATTTATAGATGCACCATTTTCCAGCAAACATAAAATACTAGGTTCATGATTCATTTTCACAGCTGACTTCAAAAAGAATGTACATGCAAAAACGAAATTTGCCCTTTTATCTTTTTTCAAAACATTTAAACACTCATTGTACTTGCTCATATTGATTTCGTTCAGTTTTTTCTTATTAATCAAATTTCTTAACATTCCCAATAATATATTTTTATTATATTTAACTTTCTTGTCGAATATGAGCATTTTCAATATTTCGATATGACAATTCATAAAAGCCAATGTTATGGAATTTTCGTTATATTTCGTTTTGATGTTTGGGTCACACTTTGTCGTTAATAAAATTTTAACAATTTTTTTCAATCCCTTTTCACAAGCTAATTGAAAAAGTGTATAAAATTTTCTATTCACTCGGAAAAATTTAGAAAACCTCTCATTTGTATACGATTGAATCTTTTTGATATCTTTGACAAAAGACTCTTCATCTCCGTTTCCATTTCGAATGTGCTTGAACAAATTTAGAATCACGTCGGTTTCTTTTGGAATTTTTTTTATGAAAGATTCTCTTACAGATTCTTTCAAATCTACATCTGGAAGAAATTCGACCAGAACGTCTACTGTATTTTCAGAATATTTCTTCTTATTGATATCAAAAAGTTCGTTCCATTCTTTGGTCTTCAAGTCTTTCTTAGACATAATCAGAGATCGAATTATGTGTTTCAGTTTCGAAACCTTTTTTGCATCTTTGCTGATCTTCAATTTTTCATCGACTAAACTTATCGCATGCACTCTATTCACATTATCCAATCCAATCAATTGACACAATCTCCAAAAGCATCCAAAATTTTCAGATCCACTTGCGAACTTCAGTAATCCATTATTTTTAGTGAAATGTTTGGTTTTGATGTCCTTAAAATTCTCGCTTTTTTCGAGAACGAAGAAAAAATCTCGAATGAAGCTGTCCATTGACGGAGTAGAACACATTTTTTCAAAACAGGACTTGTTTGAATCATAATTTTTGAAAAATATTTCGAAATCGCCTTTATATGTATTAATTATGGATTCAAGTTTTTGTATTTTATTTGTTGAGTTTTTTTCGTCCAGTGCATTCCAGAATTGAGAATCGACAGAAAAATCATCACTTTGTACCAAAACAGAGATCGGTTCACTTTCTTGTAATTCCATGTCATTGTTGTCAGCCATTGTCAAAAGTTCAAATAATTTCTGTAACGTTAATTAAATGAAATTTAAAAAATGGAATATTGTACATAAGCACATTATATGTAATGACCATGTTAAAACCTATCTGATAACTAATGTTTGAATTTAAGATATCTATTACATACAATCAATCATAATCGATAATAAAATAATATGAAGTTTGATCAATGATATGACTTATGATAACGTGAAAACTAAATAATTACAACGAATGAAAATGTATCAATTTCAAATCGAAATATTACATGTGTTCATAAATAATTTAGATTAAATAAAAATAAATCGTCACTTGAAGCTATTTAAAAAACATGAAATATAATTGAATGTGCATATAAACAATGCTAGAATATTTTTTAATTTTATAAGTTGAGCATGTAGCACAATTAACATTCTTAAACGATGCCTATTTAAATAGCTAAAAATATTTTCTAAGAAACTAGACCAGACTAAATAAAATAGTCTAAAAATAATCTACCATACAACTTATGTTTCAAATTTCGCAGAATCGAATGTTACTGTAATTACAGGACTATTCAAACATCTGTCCATGAATCATAATATGAAAAAAATATAGATTTGTCCAAAAACGCTTAACTTTAAACTGTGTATATTACGTTTATTTCAAAATCACTCAAATAATCGTTTTCTGTTTAACTCGAAAATTACTTGTACAATTTTAATTGTATTTTTTAACGACTAAATTAGCAAAACATTCAAAATAAATAAACTTTTTGAGGATTTTGTTCAACTTAAACAAAATTTCATTCAAATTATGTACACCGAAAACTTCAAAGAGGTCAGCGACCCGAATTGTTTTATTCTAACACCACTTGAGTCTATTGTCAAACGACAGATTAATACAGTTTCATCAACTTTTAAAATATTCAAAATGATACAGAATTAACATCAAAGAGATTTACCTTTATTTACATCGAACTTGACCTTCTGCATTCGTTAAGAACCAGTTTTAAGATCCAAGTCACACAAGCGAATTTCGACAGACAGTCGATATCAAACTAAAACCAGCTAGATAATTCAAGATTGGACTGTCATGTTTTTTATAATTCGCACAAATGTGGATAATATGTATGTAATTTCACATCAGAACTCTTTGGAAGACGAGCGACTTCCAGCAGAAACGAGCGAAGACTGGTTTGTTTATCGATGGCACATTTTTTTGCTCAACAGCAGAGCAAAATTGTTGAACTAATATTGATTGAATAATTTTTGTTAATATACATTTCAGCACTCGTATAAAGAAAATTGGAATTCAGAAAAAACAATTTATATTTTTGCTCAATATCGATTCATTCACATTCGTATTTGGAAGGTATTGGTATTTTATTTTTGGTTTTGTCAGATCAATTATTCGAATTCAACAAAAGATTAATTCGAATCACGTAGAGTAAAACGAATAAAGTTATGTATGGGATAAACATTTCTCATCCAAAATTGCAAGAAAAATAATGTATAGTCATCAAAAAAATGTGTCTGTGATTCATCTGATATAAAATGATTATCATTTTCGGGTCATGAGTAGATGATAGGAGTCAGTGACCATTTTTATTATTTCATGTATCATATGAGTAGTCCATTGGTCATTGTATAATTTGGCTGTGTGAGAAATTGAAGGCCGAGCGTTAAACGATTCATACATACGAATTGTTCTCTTTTCGATGTTATGTGTTTTTCGAATGTTCAGAATAATAGATATCTCTCAGGAGAAATAATTTTTAAATGCCAATATACTTTTTATATTGTATTATTTAAAAAAAAAGATTTTACTTTTAACTTTCTTTCAGCTGTCGAGGAAAAAAATATGCAAAATATGTTTATGCATTTATAACTTTGATATGTGAATTTTATATGAGTAATATAGCTATAAGATAAAAAGTTTATTGACACTGGAATTTAAAGTAGATAATTGTCAATTGCTTTAAATAGATTATCATATATTGAAATTTAAAATGTGAGTATAAGAATTTATTGAGTTTGGATTAAAACTGTGATATACTTATGTGTAGAATGTAACTTGGTTCAAATGTAAGAAACTGACTTTCAAATCGGTCGAGAAAACAAATTGATTTTAAACAAAAACTATTATAGCCAAAAAAAAAGTTTTCATACCACACATCAGGAACCTTAACAATTAAAGTAATGCTTTGTATTGAAATTATTAAGCAATATATTTTTTCATCCAAGTATAATACATTTTATTTACATTTAGATGAAATAATGAAAAGTGCATTTGAATTTATTTCGTTCAAAGGTTAACATTTTTTCTTCATTTTTCACAGAATCCTTCGATTCCATTTTATTTAGAATCAATATGATTTTTGACAGCTGATCTTCGATTTTTGTGATCTTATTTTCCAGTATTTCCATATTGTTGGTTTGCTGTGACTTTTTCTTATGTGCAGTTTTAGGTAACCTTCTCCCTTCGATAAGCTTTTCTGCCAGATCTATCAAATCTTTATCAACGAGATGAAAATTGGCAGAGTCTTGTACTTTTGAATCGAGTTTAGAATATACGGAAGGGTTGGTGACCTTTATCTTCCATTCGATATTATGAAAAAGAGAATTTTTGGCAGCAAGTGATCGGAAACGAGCAACTTCATTCAACATATAGGTTTTATCGCATTTGACGAGTTTCGTGTACCCAAAAATATTTAAAAACTTTGAAAACAACTTTTTGAATAACGTTTTGATGGATTCACTCCAGTTCTCTGTACTTTTGAACTTCAATCCGAAAAAAATACTTTCCACGTACCATAGTACTTTAACGCGATGTTCAATACCCATCAGTTCTGCATCATTTCTTATAGTTTGAATATCACTAATCGCCAAACCGTTGAGAAAATTGTACAAAACAACTGTCACAATGAATACGAAAAAAGAAACCATCACTTGACTTATGAATGGGAAATTATCATAATAAATATCACCCGCTTCGATTTCGCCTATGAACATTACAATAGTTTTGAAAATCGACATTCCAATAGAACCGAAAAATTTCGAATCTTGTGTTTCATTGCAATCCAAATTGAGTTTTTGAAACACCGAAGAATTATTGATCTTTTTTTCTCGAAATGCAAACGATTCACATTCTTCATCGTGTATCAATTTGAAGAAAATCAGTCCGAATCCCAAAAATAAAATGAAGAAAATCAATATGAATCTAAAAAAGTTGCTTATTACCTTAACGAACATTTCAAAATAGATGGAAAACACAAAAAATTTGCACATCAAAACTAGAAATTCAAAGGAGGCCAAACACATTGCTATCGCATTCAAGTGCATTCTTTCGTAATATGAGTCAGGAACCGATAGTAAAATTAGAGAAATCGAAGTCAGAACAAAAATCGTCATTTCTAACCAATTTTCCCAGTTCTTATAGTAGTACGTGATGTTGCCATAAAACTGGAACAGTTCTTTGAACATGTGAATCACCAAAAAAACCACAAGTACACCAATGCACCACGCGTTTTCCATCTCCCCTGGCGAATCGTAATAGACAAATATACTCAGAAAAGCATAAAAAAACATGTACAAAATTAAACTAGACCACAGCAGCCAATTAATGTGATTCCATTTCAGATATAGATATATCTGAATGGCAGGATGTGTCATTAAATGTTTCAGCCTGTTCGTTTCTGACATTCTATAAACGGTATCGATTTCAGGCAAAACTTTATCTCTCCTTTTTTCTCCAGTTTTCATATTATCTCCGATCACCGGTTCCAAAAAGCTGTAATCGATTTCCAGCTTCGATTCCATGTTATTTTTAGAGTTAATCCATTCCACTCTCTTAAATTGATCTTTCATAATTTCTTTTACTTCCCTTTTCTTCAACACCAAGGGTTCTATAATATTATTCAAATGTTCTTCGAAAGCTTTCAAAGGAATATTTTGAAACATGTAATCAATGTTGGACACTTCATCGAAACCTTTAATGATGCTGAACGAAGCTCCATTCTTCAGTAAAGCTAATATGACTCCATAGCTGTTACAGTTTTTTGTCGAAGCAGTCATTCTAATAGCAGATTTCAAAAAATTTGTGCAAGCCATGCTCACACTTGCTCTATTATCTTTTTTCAATATATCAAAGCATTTGTTGTATTCATCCAAAACGGATATACTCGAATATACTTTCTCTCGAATCAGAACACGTAAAATATCGGACAAAATTGACTGATTGTATGTGAATTTTGTTTTATTTTCTAAGAGAATTTTCACAACTTCTTCATGGCCATTCAGGAAAGCTAGAGTCATGGGTTTTTCTGCCATTATTGAATCAGATTCTTTTGGATATGGATTTGGATTATCTATGTTCGGATCGAATCTAGTATTCAAAAGCACCTTAACGAGTCCTATGTAACCTCTCTCGCAGGATAGTTGAAAAAGGTTGTATATCTTTTTGTTTATTCTAACCGTCTTGTCGAAAGTCATATTTTCGTAATCTCTTATTTTAGTAATGCAAGATTCCTTGATTTTCTTTTCGTTTATTCTAACCGTCTTGTCGAAAATCATATTTTCGTAATTTGTCATTTTAGTAATCCAAGATTCCTTGATCTTCATTTCTCTTTCTTGTTTCGTTTCAATCTCATAGAAAATTTCTATGACTCTTTTCGTCGAATCGTTTTCGATAGTCTTAATGAAAGATTCAATTGTACTATTATCCAAATTGAAATCCAAAAGAAACTCTGCTAAAACGTCGACAGAGGCTTCGCAGTGCTTGTCTTCGTCAAATTTAAATAGGATTTCTTTGTCTTTTTTCGGAAAATTCGAATGATCGAATTTAATGAATAAATGGCGTAAAATATCTTTCAACTTGGAATTTTTTTCGATCGGCATCGAGTTAGCTTTTTCATGTAATATTTCCATTACTTTATGTATGGCAGAAATTTTCAGACTGACGTCTAAAAACTCTCTAAAATTATTGCTATAATCAGGATCCACTGAATAATCTAGAATTTTTTTGCGAAACTTGTGACGATACTTTTTCACTGTCTTTTTGTGTTTCTGATCTCTAGTGCTGTCGACTAAGTCATTTTGAAACATTTTATGCAATAATTGGAACGTTCTTTTTAATCTATCTTGAATGTTTTGAGATACATGTCTTGTTGTTTGGCACAGTTTATCGAGCAAACAAACCTTTATTGGTTCGTTTTCATCATTAGTGATTTCAAAAAAATTTTCAAAAAATATATCGAATTCACAACGAATTCGTTCTATGCTTTCAATATATGTGTCATAAACATTATTTTGCTCATTTGTAAATGCAATATCTAATTTTACAGCGATTTCATTTTTCGATGATGAATTAATGATAGAATCAGGTGTAGAAGAAATATTTTCACTTCTCGATGTTTCACCTAAAATGTAAAATTATTTATTTTATATTGCAAAATAGCTAGAAAAAAAGTAATTGAAATTACCTCTTGATTTATTTTGGACTCCATTTGGATTGAATGGAGTTAACTCTGTTCCTTCATGACTAGTATTTGCTTCCAAATCTGAATTTCTTCTGAATCTGAATTGTTTGAAGATTTTTTTCATTCTGTCACCGAAAAGAAGATTAAAATTGTTAAATCCACAGTTAATCAAACAATAATCTATTTTTTATGAGTTCAACAAAACTTAAATATCAGTAAAACAGAACACAAGCTTTGTATATTTTAACATGAATATAAATAAAAATGGTGCTCCAAATCATAAAAGTGGCTAACGATAAGTCAAAACATTGAAAAAGTATGTTAGTTTATGGACTGTTATAAATTATTAATATATTTATATTTCAAATTTAGAAAATATCATAGTACTGAAAAAAAATATTATGATGTTTTCTGTTTCAACAGTTGCTTAACAAAGTCGATGACAATATTTTACATATTTTAAACGAAAGAAACGTAACTTAAGCCATTATAATAATAACGAACACGTGTGTGTTGCAACTTTGATAATACTATCAATTTTTATACACACTCGCATTAACAAGCGATGAAAAAGATAAAGAAAACGATAGTAATTCTAACGCAAATTTCAAACTAAGTATTTTTAACATGTCTCGATCGAAAATGAAAATAGCACAAAACCAATCGATGACATACCTGCACAATTTAAATATTAAATTCTGTCTCTTCTGATGATAAAAGTGAAAAGATATTACAGTCTAGTGATAACACGTTCTTATTGGCGAACTCCTCACAACCGTTTGAGCAAAATCACCAACTGGTTGTGGATGACGCATTTCAAGAGCAGCGGGAAAAAAATGCAGAACCAATATCGTTTTGTTTTATCGGACTTGTCCGGTGGGATGTGATTTTTATCGTTTTTATATTGCGTGGTCGTCTAGACGATTCTAAAAGCGCGAATAATGTTATCTACTTTGCCACGCTGTTGTCATTTGTCCCGTTTAAACGGGACTGTTGCCAGTTTCGGACTTCGTGTCCCGGTGTCCCAAGCGCACCTTTCGGGAGTCCCGTTTTTTAACATTGTCTATTACGGATAAAATTAAATCAAAATTAGATTACCTGAAAAGGTCATTTTGAAGATTTTCTGATACTATGAAAAAAATACTCGCTTGCGGCGCTATTTTCAAAATTAAAAAAATAATAAACGCTTTATGAATGAGGAAAATGTTTGTTCAATATGTTGCGTTTTTATTATTTTTGTCTTCATTTCATTGAAAATATTAAATTGTTAATGCACCCAATAAATTTTGACCTCTGATAGTTCATAGGAATTTTATTTTCGAATCAAGAATATTTAAAAAAAAAAGCATGTGAGATTTTGTAGATTGGCTATTGATGATTACGTGTTAGCATTTTTTTTTATCACACTTGTGTGTTGAATAAATTTACACGCACCACGTGTGTGATTCGTTGAATGATGTTTCGTGTGTGGCATTGAAAGTGTTATATTACACTTTGTATGTATTTTCGTTCGAATGCTAATTTGGTACAATCGAACGAGATGTATTTTCGGGGAAGAAAGGTTAATCGTTTTTACGATAGTGACTTATCTCTAAATTCTCGGTAACAATTTGAATCCCATCCGATATCAATAAAGTGAAAATGTTAGACACAAGAATTTTTCAAAATTTAATGAAAAAAAATAATTTTCATAGTGAATTTAAATACCACTATCTCACTTGTGACTCATTTGTTTTGATAAGTGCTTGCAGAGACCTACACGACGAGTTAAAAATATATAAAATATTTATTTAACTCATCATGTTACACGTTTTTTATGTAAATAAAATGAAAATTTCGTGATATTAATTAATCGATATGTATTCATATAGGTATACATTTTTTCATTATCGCATATGAATGTATATATAATAAATTAATCCTAATCTCTACTTACTAAGTATCTACTTTTAGTCTTAAGTCTTTAAGTCTCTACTTTGGCTTAAATTTTATCTTTGTTTTATACTTATATTTATGTTTACGAATTATCAGTTTAAGTTTTGATTTCAATAATTTCATTTCAATCTCATTATTTCTTCTAACTTCATCTTTTTTAAGAACAACATATAATATTTTTGAAGTGTTTTCTTGTAGTTTCAATTGCATCTCTTCGATTTTCGCAATTCTGTTTTCTAAATATTTCGAATGCTGATTATTTTTTTCGATTATTATTTTCAGTTTTTGCTTTTTTTTAATTAGCGTTTCTGCCATCTCAATAAGTTCTTTATCAACCAATAGAAAACTTTCAGATTCTTTTTTGTGCGAATCGAATTTCCTGTACACATCCGAGTTAGTCACTTTTATTTTCAAACCCGTGTTACAAAACAGCGAATTTCTTTTCATGAAAAAGTAAAAACGCGCTTTCGATTTCATATAATAAGATTTATCGCGTTCGACGCTTCTAATAAGATGGTTTTCTCTAAAACGTTTCAAAAATCGAGATAAGAATGATCTCATAATCAATCTGATTGTATCTCCAGTTTTTCCGAACTCTTTGAATTTCAATCCGAAAACAATGCTTTCTATGTACCAAAGAACTTTTATTCGATGTTCGAGACCGACTATTTCAGCATCGTTTCTGATAGCTTGAATATCGCTGATCGCTAAACCATTGAGAAAATTGTACAAAACTATTGTAATGATCAAAACGAACAACGAAATCATAATTTGGCTTATGAACGGAAAATTGTCGAAATATATGGAGCCAGCTTCGAATTCGCCGGCTAACATTAAAATCGTCTTGAAAAACGACATGCTGAGTGAACTGAAAAATTTTGAATCTGTCGTTTCGTCACAATCTAAACTTAAATTTTGATAAAGAGAAGTATTGCCAATGTTCAAATTTCGGAACGTGAACGATTCGCATTCTTCTTTGCTGATCAGTTTGTGGAAAATCAGAGCGAAGCCGAAAAACAGTATGAAGAAAATGAAGATGAACTTGGAAAAGTTGACTATGACCTTCGTGAACATTTCGAAATAGATTGAAAAAACGAAAAATTTACACATCAAAACTAGAAATTCGAAGGAAGCTAAAAATACGGTCACCATATTGAGATGCGTTCTCGCATAATAATTATCGGAAAAGTTAACTGAAATTATGGAAATTGTAGTCAGAGAAAAAATTGATAGTTCTAGCCAGTTTTCCCAGTTTTTGAAGTAATATCTCACGTTTCCGAAAAACTGCAACAACTCTTTCATAAAATGAATCACTAGAAAAACGATCAGCAAAAATAGATGCAATTTATTTTCGACCCCGTCTAACGAATCGTTATAAACAAACACGCATAGAAAAACATAAAATATTATGTAGCAAAGCAGATTCATCCAAAGTATATAATTTATATTGTTCCATTTGAGAAAAAGGTATATTTGAATAACGGGATGTGTTATAAGAGGTTTCATTCGATTGATCTTTGACATTCTGTAGATGATGTCGATTTCTGGCAAAACTCTTTCATCGCTTGTATTATTTGGCAAAATCGGTTTTAAAAAGCTATAATCTATTTCCAGCTTCGATTCCATTCCTTTTTTGGCATTTATCAAATCCATTCTTTTCAGATGCCTCGTTTGACCGTTTTTTTTCAGCTCTAATGGTACAATGACGTCATTTAAATGCTCTTGGAAAGCTTTCAAAGGAATATTTCTCAGTATGTATTCAATATTGGATGTGCTGTCGAACGATTCTTCGATGATATTCAGAGAAGCTCCGTTTTTCAACAATACCGATATGATTCCGAAATTATGACGATTGGTCAATGCCGAAGAAGCTCTCACTGCAGATTTCAAAAAATAAGTACAAGCATCGCTCACGTTTGCTCTTTTGTCCTCTTTTAAAATATCAAAACATTTGTTGTACATATCACAAATTATTCTATTGGAATAAGTCTTCTCTCTGATCAAAACTCGTAAAATATCTGTTAAAACATCTTGATTATACGAGAACTTTTTGCTCGAAAGGAGAATTTTCAAAACATCAATGTGGCCGTTCAAAAATGCTAAGGTCATGGGTTTTTCAGCTACGAACTTTTCAACTGAAGATTTTTCCACTACATACATATTTTCTATTTGTATTTGGCTACTGGAATTTATATAATCGAAATTTGGATCGAATTTAGTCTCCAAAAGAGCTTTCACTAATCCATTTAAGCCTCTTTCGCAAGAAAATTGGAAAAGACTGTACTGCTTCTTATTTATACGAATTTTCTTATCGAAAGTCATGCTTTGATAATTCTCGATTTCTCTTATACAAGATTCGTTTACTTTTTTGGCTTTTCCATATTTTTTTTGGATTTGATAAAATGTTTTAACGACTATTTTAGTCGATTTATTTTCGATACCTTCAATGTATGATTCGATCGTTGACTTTTCCAAATTTAAATCCAAAAGAAATTCGGCCAAAACATCGATTGTTGCATCGCAATGTTTCACTTTGTCAAATCGAAATATATTTTCTAAATCTTTCTTCGAAAAATTTAAATAATAAAATTTTCCTATCAATTCACGTAAAATTTCTTTGAATTTGATTATTTGTCTTTCCTCTATATTTAAACTCGTCAATTTAGTTTTTTCATGTAATATTTCCATTGTTTTGTAAATCGCGGAAATTATTTGAGCGACATTTAAGAAACTTATAAAATCAGCACTAAAATCCGGATTTATAGAATATTCAAATATTTTTTTTCGAAATTCGTATCTATATTTCTTCAGCTTCTTTTTTTCATCTTTGCTTCTTTTAGATTCGTGCAAATCTTCTTTAAACTTTTCATAAATTCTTTCAAAAAAATGTATGAATAGTTTATAATTAATTGATTCACGTTTATTTGAATGACACAGGATATCAAAAAATGAAACTTTTATCTTTTCGTTAGTATTGAAGGAGGTTTCAGGATATTGTTTGAAAAAAATATCGAAATCTTTTTGATTCACTTCGATGATTCTTTTAAAATCTTCCATATTATTTTCGTAAAATGCCATTCGAAATGATATTGCGATTTTTCTTCTTGATTCGTCATCTGTAATGTAATTGAAAATATATCAATATACGCATAACGCCTATATAAAATTTTTAAGATATATTCATAAGTATACTTTGAATGAAATTTTACCTTTCTGTTCATCTTCAAAACTTACATTCCATTTGAAATTTTTCACATTTGAATATCTTGAATTATTCATTTTGAATCATCTGAAATGTATAATATTTAGTTGAATTGTAATTTTTCGTTTTCAAACATATTTTACATACATATGTATGCTTATTTATTCTCTTTTGAATATGATTTTAACGATTATCATTTAGTGAAAAAATCTCTGGAAGATTAGTATTTTATACCTTTAAAGTTATATGTTTTAATCGACACTAAAATGAAAAACTAATAACTTTTATTACACGTTATATTGATATCCATCTATTTGAAACTTTTAAAATGATTTGACGTCATTAAATATTTTTTTACGTTTTACTATAATTGTAAGGATGATGAGCATTACACAAGTGGGTAAATATTATAATATACATATGTACATGTGTAATATTTCCGGGAAAAATGATTTAGAGAAATATTCATGAATAATTGTATAATAATTTATTGATATTTCCCTGATACACTTTTCATTGAATTTTTTTAATGAGAATAATGTTCTTTGAAAATTTTTATATAAGTATCTAATCGCTATTCATATCCAAAATTCAATAATATCACATGAAATAATATTTTATCAAACTATAAATTCAAAAGTGTAAATAAAGAAAGACTTACAAATTTAAACACATTCATTGAATTTTCCGGATGATCTGCTTTCTTTCACTTCTGATTTTTTCACACGAAGATAAACAATTGCCCGAATGAGTTTGTTATTTCTTGAACAATGTTTACAAAGAGCACCACTTCTTGGCTTGACTATTGATGTAGAACTGTGAGTAAATTTCTATAAAACTGTAGATTAAAAATATGACATTTAAAATCTAAATGTTAAATATATGAAATTCTAGACCACAAAAAAATGTGCGATAAGAGACTTACTCACTTATTTAGTTTATACATATGCTGTCTTTGTTTTGTTTTGACTTGTTCTAAATTAGTTGAATTTGATAATTGAATTACAATTAGAATAAATCGTGTACATACATAAAAAAATCGATAAAATAAGTTTTAAAATAGTTTTATTTCTTTTAAATACATTTAAGAACATAAAAATGAAATAGAGGCTAGCTTATTTTACTCATCAATCATCTCAGTTTTACTTAAATCATCAAAAGTACTAATCTAATAAGAACAGTATTTATAAATGAATTCCAACATAACCTGAAATTTCGATTTTTACTCTTTTCGAAGTATTTCGAGAATTTGCGTTAGAATAGCATCGTGTTTCAACTGATTTTCCCCGAGCGTTTGTATTTTGGCGGCAGTTTTCTTTCTCAACTCACTGCGCTTTTCCTCCTCGAACTTTTCCTTGATCTTCAAATGCGCCAAATTGACAATCTTCTTATCCATTATGTATATCTTCATCGGATCCTTGTCGAACAGATCGTTCTTCTGTCGTACGAGCGAAAGGAAACGCTTACCTTTCAACGGTTTACTCAAAGACACCGTTATCTTGTTGCGTTTCGATATATCGGGAAATAGACATATCTTTTCAGCGAAAAACTTGATGAAAGGCTGCTTGATTTTGGCATGATGAAAGTCCTTTCTGCTGAAAATCGATCTGAAGACCTTCCTCGCGAAACTCTTGTCTTTGGACGAGTCTTTTTTCATCTGCGTCCCGAACACCAAGCATTCTATGTACGACATCACTTGAATTCTGTTCACCAAACTTACGAGCTCTGCGTCTTTTTTGATGTGCTGAATGTCGCTGATGGCTAAGCCATTCAGAAAATTGTACAGGACGAAAGTGACAACGAATATGAACACGACTAATGTTCCATAAGTCATGTGCGATGAGCCATATTCGAGATTACCTGCGTCCAGTTCTCCGGTGAACATTATGAGAGTTTTGAATAATGATCTCTCGTATGTTAGGAAATAATCGAATTTGGGAACTTTGATCGTCATATTGACATTGGTCACGTTGTAATATATGTAATCTGGGGTGGATTCTTCGGGATTTTTGCGGAACACCTTGTACAAAATCAGAGAAAAGCATATGAAGAATATCGAGAAGGAAACCATGAACCTTGAAAAGTTCCACGTGACTTTCTTCAACATTGCAAAATGCACTGCGAACAGCGGAAACTTGGCCATCAACAAAATGAGTAAAGACGATAAAATGAATACGGCTATCACACCGAAATCCACTCTAGTCGAATAAGATGTGCTATTTTCGTAAAAAACCAAAAAGGACGAAAAGACAATCACCAACATTTCCAACCAGTTTTCTATTCTTTTAATGAAATACAGCGGAAACATGCAAAACTGTACCACGTTTTTCACGATAAGAATGACCAACATGCACAAAATTAAATTCATAGTTATTTTATCGCATATATTATTGATTTCGTCGTCTAGGTAAATGTGGATTGTTAGAAACAACCAGAAGCACAAAAAGTAAACGAAGTTAATGTAGAACATATATTTCAATTTTTGCCATTTTAGATACAAGAAACTTTGAATCACCGGATGTTTGATCAAAGGTTTCAGCTGAGGAATTTTAGACATCGTCATCAATATTTCCATCTCGGGAAGAATTTCCTCTTTTTCGCTATCGTTTCGGCGATTTAGTATGATCGGTTTTATAAATGAATAATTTATATCTATCAAGACTTCATCCAACAGTACATTTTTTTCTCTGTGAGAATCTAGGCATTCGTCAAGATAATTAGACAAAGTTTTCGTGGATAGATTTTCCAATACAAACTCGTTGTGGAACGTTCCTAAAAATGGTTCATATGTGAAATTTAGAGATGCTCCGTTTCTTAATAGAAACATTACTGTGCTTTCATTACTGCTGTCGATAGTTTTGATCAAAAATACGGAGCAAACGTTCATCACAGACGCTCTATCATCTTTTTTCAAAATCGCCAAACAATCCATGAAATCTTTGTTGTTTTCGTCATTTAATTTGTTCTTAAATATTAACTCGGTCATCATGTCGTTCAACATCTTCTGATCATATAAGATAATTTCCTTATTTTTAAATAACAAAGACAACACTTCACGATGACCGTTAACGAACGCTAAAAAGATCGGTTGCACTTTTTCATACAATCCGAAATTTATATCGATCGGTTTTTCCAAAAGTATTTCGACAATTTTAATCAATCCCTTCTCGCATGCCAACTGAAACAGCGTATAATATTTCTTTTTTACGCAAAAAAAATCGGACAAAACGTCCTTTCGACTGTACAACACAACTTCTAAATCGCTCAAGAATGACTCTTCGTCGCGGTTCTGAATGTGATTGAAAAGCTTGATAATCAAACGCGATTCTTCGGGAACTTTATTCAAAAACACTTGTTGGATGGACGGGCTTAATTTTATATCGGGAAAAAATCCAATCAACACTTCGCGAGTGGTCTCCCCATACATATTTGCAGCAATTTCGAATAGTTTGTCCCAATCTTCGTCTGCAAACTTGGTCTCGTATTTCAAAAGACAACGAATGCCATTCTTGAACTTATCTAATCCAGAATTTGCATTCTCTCTCAACATTCCGTCGATAAGACCGATGGCTTTGATCGTAGTTTTCACGCTCGTCTCGTAAACGCTGGTTATGTGACAAACACTGTCCATATTTCCAGCCAAAATTGCATAATCTAAAGGTCCTTTTTCGTTGATGCTTTCCTTGTTCAAATATTTCTTCTCTATCGAAGATTTGTCGACTGTGTTCTTGCTGTGTTCCAAGAAAATCTCTATGCACTTGTCCATCGAGGGCGTGGAACATAACTTTTCAAAGCAAGACATACCGGTTTGCTTGTATTCGAAGAAAAATATTTCGAAGTTTCCTTCGAACGAATATATGATACTTTTGAAATCTTCCGATTTTGTTGTGTCACATGATTTCCAAAAATTTTCAGCGGCGTTTCTCAAAGACGACAACAGCGAAAGTAAATCGGCGTTTTCTTGAATTTGAACGAAATAAGAAGGATCGCAGCGTTTTTCTTTCGTCAGTTTCGATATGATATTAGACACTCCGTCTGTGATGAAAATTGAAAAAAATCAGTATCGGAAAATATGAAAGGTGAAAAGTTAATCAAGAGTAATTAATTACCTGTTGAACCAATTACAATTTCAGCTAGGTCGTTTTCAGAGCTGTACATTGTGAAAGGATTTTTTTCATCTTTCTTCCTTCTGGAGCCGAATCGCATCGAACTGAATCTTGCACTTAATCGATTCATTTTCTACTTTTTTCGATGTATTTAATTTTTAATTTTGAAGTCAAATGAAGTATTGCCACGCGCGAAATCAGTTCCTGGTGTTCGATGTGAATTGAACTGAACAGGTAATTTATGAATTTTTTGCTTTTATAAGGCAATCTTATCGATCTAATATTAAATTTCACATTAACACATTATACTAAAATAAGGAATGACACGAGTATATCGACTATGCATAACCACAAATGGTAAATGCCCGTATGAAAATCGTTATGACTGTAGTAAAAGTTCAAAAATTCAATTATAGAATGTGCTCATTTTTATTTTTCTTTTTCTTTCTTCATTTCCTTAAAATATTAATCAAATATATATTTGTATGTAATGTGAATTATTCATATATGTATAAACCCAATTAATAATGACTGATACTGCACAAATATACATTGGCAATGTAAGAATAACGATTAAGAAATCCAGATTCAATAAAAACTTTCAACTCTATAAACATTCAAATTTATTTATGAAAATTAAAAAAAAATACAAAAAAAAAACAATAGGTACCTAATTATAATCGTCATCTATAATGAAATGACATTTAGGGCTAACTCACCGTTTATAACTAATATACATAGATGGTTGCAATAAGCGAAAAGACAATTTGTAATAAAATAAAATACATTGAAAAAATAAAGTGTTGTACATATGCATATGTAGGTATAGAGGACTTGCCCGGAATATGGAACATGTGCCGAATATGGAACATCGCGATATTTATCACTTACAGTTTCAACCATCTGCTAATTTTGTATAAAATCGATCACTAATAGTGTTATTGTTAGATTTCAAAAATAAAAACGAAAATATCGACATTGAGTCTTAAAATATTGAGGATTGAAATTTTACTAGGTTTTTCGGCAATATCAGCCTTTACTTTGATGTGTGATATTTTTTTAGGTTTGAATATTTATCATTTCAATTAATAGATATGATTTTTTATTTATTTTTCTTAATATTTTATATGTGATGTGTTTTCTGTAACCAAATAAAAATGCATTTACAATCCTTCAACGTAAAAGTGACATTTGCATCAATTATGGAACACCCAATAGTTCTCACTGGCCAATAGGGTATTTAATGCATTTACATTGAAGAGACTGTGGACATTTGATTCTCGATTGAAATTTGTTGTGGAAAATACACGCTAAAAGCTTAGTTGTTTCCATATTTCTGGCAAATCCTCTATGTACTCGTATAACGTAACTGCAAATTTGTTCAATCGCTACCATTTTTTTGTCCATAGCATGCCCGTATTACTGTTGAAAATCATCTTCATTCTCACGTCGAAGCTGTCTTAACTGATTTGTTTTTATTTCGAAAATATTTTTTTTCAACTTTTCCCATTTTTTCATTTCGGCTTTGCAATAAAAATTTTCGTCGATTTTCTCAAGCGCCAGTTTCACTATACTTCTTTCCATAGATAACACTTTGATCGACTCTAAATACTTGGGACTTTTAAATTTTTTCGAAGCATTCAAAAAAATTCTGGCTCTATTTCCGTAATTAAATTTTTTGAAAAGTGAATATTTTTGAGCCCATTTGAGAAATAAACAATTGTCTATTTCTACTTTGATATCGTATAACTCTTCCTTCTTGAAAGGTGCTCTAATAAAATTTGATACGAATAAGTAAATTTTCCAGCAGAATGTTTGATTTTCACCAAATTTCAATTCTATTCCGAAAATAAAACGCTCTACAAATGACATGGCTTCTACACGCTTCACAAGACTAGTAAGTTCACCACTTTTTCTATCCTTAAAATCTTCGGTGACCCAAGCGAGTGAAAAGATCAAAACTATAACACTGATCAACATAATTACACTGAACACAGAGAGAAGAAAATTCATCGAGAAATTTTTTTATAATATAATATTTAGGATTTTTCGAAAATCTATAAAATTCATTCTCAGTTTCGTTAAAATTGGTCAAAGTATCTGTTTCGTTATTCCAATTTTTGAGATTTTCATCAGTTTGGAATGAACGCATATTTTTTGTAACGTAGGCGACACCCCAAAGAAAAATTCCCAAAAAAATGATCAATTTGATAAAATTTAATATACTAATTTTCAGTGCAACGTAGATTCCTGAAAATAACGGTAAAACTGACAAATAAATTGAAAGAACCGAAAGAGAAATTAAAATTCCTATAATTTTTGCATAGTCTTCATAGGACTCATTCATCAAAGCGAAAATAGTTACAAAAATCAAAATAAAGCAAGGCCAGTTTCGCATATGAGAAATATAATAACATGGCGAGCATCTTATAATAAAAATCGCTTCTCTACAGACCAAAATTATTAATAAAGCGAATATTATTAAACGAACCTTACATTCGTTTATGACAGCAAAAACAGTGAGAAACACTAGAAAAATCGTAAAATACGCAATGTTGATGTAAAAAAAAGATTTCATTATTTGCCATTTCAAATGAATAAAACTCTGAATGAGAGGATGCTTGTTAAGGTGAGTCATTTGTTGAAATTTTGTCATGTACAATAAAATTTCAACTTCAGGTAAAATTTTGTCATTACAACTTTCATTTGCACTATCGTCAAGCTTCTCGTAGGCTTAACCATTCGATAGTCGATCTCTTTTTACTCTATCAGTCGAAACAGGATTTTCCCCTGTAGTTTTCGTAATCGTTTTAGCTTTCGTAGATGGAAGAATAATCGGTTTCAACGTAGAATAGTCGAAAATCAAATTTCCATCTCCAGGTGAATTCGACCTTTTGTTTAGAGACAGACATTCGTTGAAATGCGCCTCTAAATCCTTCGATGACATATTGTTGAAAATGGAAGAGGAATAGTTATAAAACATTAAAAAAGTGCCGCAAGCCAAAGTTTCCAATTTTTTTTGCGACCTCACTTATTTCAATATCTATCCATCATCATTACTAAATTTATTATGAAGATATTGTGAAGATAGAGAAGAAATAAAAAAAAATATCGTAGTAATAGAGAATCACTCAAAATTCCAAAATCAAAAAAAAAGTTTCAATATTAAAAAATAATTACCTGGCACCACTTTTATGCTTCTCAATGTATCCTCCATTTTTATTTCAAATTATAATGAGAGCACGCATATACTGCAAAGACTACTTGCTCCTTCAAGATGATACCTTTCACTAATTCACAAAATATTATCTATAGGTATTTACTCTACTAACACAGATATTTGATACAATTCGCCATCTAGTGGATGTACTTAGCGAAATCTTATATTTTTTTCAGAATCGAAATCGATAATAACGCCTGGTCACTTTTTGCTGAAAATGATGTTCGGATGATACTCTTTAAACGAAGATACCTTAAGGATTTAATTTTCATTATCTGATAGCGTCCGAAAAAAAAATAATACGCTTAGGACCGAATTATTTTTCAATAATGTTTTTTTATGAATACATTATGTTTGAATTGCGGTTTTTTTTAATCAATGAAACACAATATGATTGTATTCACATTTATATACAGAGTTAAATTTTGATTAGTGAAAAAAACTTTTCAAATTAAAAGACCCTATCTTTTAATTGTATGTCGGCAATTAATCAGAGATAACTATCAAAAACACTACTCTAACCAGGCATGCATTGATATTTTTAACTAACTGATCGCTAGTTTAATATAATTAACATCAATACAATATCTTTTTATAGCTCGAAAGGTACTCGTAAATAATATTTACCACAAAAATAAACTCATTTAAAAAAAATCTTCACAAAAACAACTTCACATGAATATTGTCCTAAGATTTTTTAATGTTCGATGAAATTGGATAAAAGGTAATATGTTTATGTAAAAAAAATCCTCCAATTATTATTTTCTTTGTTAAAAAAGAGAAACATTTTGACATCCTTAAGAAACAGGTACTATAATAATTGTTGTTAACTTAAAAAAAATAAGAGGATACTTTGCTTGAAAACACATTTTCTAAAGTAGCAATTGATGAAAACTTTAATATACCTAGATAAACAACTAATAACTAGGTAATTGCAGCTTGAACAAAAATACAATATATTATTGACGTTTAGAGTTTCAAATTGAATTATTATTAGAATTTCCTTCAATACTGCGCAAAATCTGTTTCAATTGCGATTTTATTTCGTAAATGTTATTTTCCAACTTTTCCCACTTTTTAACTTTTAGTTTATTGTGATAATTCTCTTCGATTTTCACAAATGCCCGTTTCACGATTCTTTCCTTCATAGAAAAAGCTTTAATCGACTTCAAATAGGTCGGAGTCTTATATTTTCTTGAAACGTTCAGAGGCACTCTAACTTTGTTTTCAGGCGATAATTCTGGAAAAATAGAGATTTTTCGAGCGATATTCAAAAAGAAGGGATTTTCCACTTTGATTTTGTACAAATCTTCCTGGTTTATATCTCCTCTTAAAAGTTCACATTCAGATTTATTTGAACCATCATCGTTAGAATGTTTATTTGTGTCGTTATATTTTTCGGTTGGATATATTTTATTCGTGATACTTTCCTTTATATACAAGTAAATATTTCCAATTCTAATTTTGAAATTTTCTTTGCTCTTCTTATCTTCGTGTTTCAATTCGATACCGAATATAAGACGTTCTACATATGACATGGCTTCAATGCGTTTTACAAGACATGCAAGTTCTACATCTTTATCATCGTCCAATTCATGAATAGTCCAAGCAAATGAACAGGCTAAGCAAAATAATATAATTATGATGATCAGTACGTTGCACCACCATGAAAAATCTTTGAATACTTCGAAAATTGCTTTGATGAAAACAAACTTGGGATGCTTAGCGAATTCGAAAAAATACGATACCCACTCATTAGAACCGTTAGAATGGTTCGTTTTATAATCAAGATTTTCAGTATGGTCGAATGGATTGAAATTTTTTATTAAGTAAAAAAATGTATAAACGATGATTGTCAGATAAGAAATCATCTTGAAAAATTTGAAGTGATTCATTTTCATTATTTTATGTATGAAGGAAAATAGCGGTATGACCGATAGATGCTTCAAAAGAATCGCAGCAATAATAAAATTCGTGATAATTCCTGCAAATCCACTTTCTTCGATAGAATTATTTAACAAAATTCGCAAAGTCGAAAGAATCAAAATCAAACAAGGCCAATCCTTCAAATATGTGAAATAGTAAATCGATGAGCATCTCAGCATCACAAACACTTCTCTAGAGACAAGAATGATGAATAAAATCCATACCGATACAAGAGCAATGAAATGATTCGTTAAAATATAAAACGTCAGAGCCACTGAAAAAAGCACGAAAAACAAAATGTTCACGAAGAAAAAACAATTCATCTTTTGCCATTTCAAATGAACAAAACCCTGAATGAGAGGATGTTTGATGAGCGGTGTCATTTGGTGAAATTTCGTCATTTGCAATAGAAATTCTACTTCTGGCAAAATTTTGACACTTTGACGATCTGTATTTGTGCCATCGTTAAGCTTTTCTTCGTTCAAAAGTCCTTTATTTTCGTCGTTCGAATCGTTCGCGACGATTTTCGGTTTCGTCTTCATGTACGGAAGAATCGTAGGCTTCAAAGGCGAATAGTCGAATATCAAATCTCCGTCTCCTGGCGAATACCATCTTTTATGAACTGACAAACAATCGTCTAAACGTTGCTCCAAATCTCTCGAAGACATGTGATTGAGAACCGATTCGCATTCGAGGCTTCCGTTGTGACATTTGGAGCAAACATTCACAGATGCTCCATTGGCTAAGAGCAGTGAAATGAAACGAGACTGTTTCGTCTCCAGAGAATTTCTCACCAAAACAAAAGAGCATATAGTTTTGATGCACACTTTAGTTTCCGTCGCCAAAACTTTCATACAATCGGTGTAGTCTCTGATGTTGTAATTCGTGACTGTTTTCTGGTTCATTAAGAATTTCAACATGTCTACTAAAATTTTGGAATCGTATTTGACTCCGTTGGATAATAATATTTTTAATATTTCGTTGTGTCGATTCAAAAATGCTAGGATTATGGGAGATTCGTTGTGACTATTTTTTATATTTTTGTCACATTTAGTTTCCATTAATATTTTCACTACTCTCTTTAAGCCTTTCGAACAAGACAATTGTAATAGTGTGTAATCTTTTTTCTTTATGAAGAGAGACTCGCGATACTCTTCTCTTCTAAAATCGGGTATTTTCTCAATTTTGTTGATAAACATATCTTCATCGCCATTTAAAACGATTTCGAACAACTCCATGATCATAATTGACTTTTCGGGAATCCTTTTCAATACATTTTCTTTAATGTCTGAATCCAATTCGACACAAAGGAAAAACTCAAACAATACATCGATAGTATCTTGCTGAAAATTGTTCTCATTGAAATCGTAGAGACAGTTCCAATAAAATTTAGTCAATTTTTTCTCGTTTATTAACAAACTTCTGATGAAATCTTTCTTTTTGTTAGCGAACTTTTCATCTTTTCTATTTATTTTCATATTATCAATCATAGTGATAGCTCTTACTCTGTCTTCATTTTCCAGTTCTATTATATCACACAATCGCGACGCACAAATGATATTTACTGCTTCGATCGAAAAGTCTAATGGAGTTTTTCCGAAGGTTTCATTTTTGGCGTTCATGTACTTTTTGATGATTTCTTCGGAGTTTTCCAGCTGTCTTAAACTATCGAAAAAGCTGTTGATGGTAGCCAATCCGACTTTCGGCTTCATACAGATATTTTCAAAGCAAGAAAGGTTTTCTCCGTTGTATTTTCGAAAGAATATTTCGAAATCATTCACTTTTTTAAAATCAAAATAGCTCAATTCCTTAGTTTTTTCGTTTTGAAGCGTAATCCATAATAGTCGCATTCGATTCTCATCAGAAGAATAATTCCAAACATCTTTCTTTGTTTCGGATTCATCTTTTGGCTTTGACATTCCTGAAATTGAAATCAGATTACATCATAATAATATTTTAGAAAAGTAGTCGTTGATTAAATACATATATACATCTGTAATTTTTAATAATATTCATTTATTTTTAATGTGTATTAGAATATACAAGTAAATACATAAATATTTTTGCCAGCCCTTGAAAATTAATGAAACACCATTTTGTATATCATTCTCGTGAAGAAAAGCAGTGATGAATATTATATAAAAATATACAGAAAATCAAAATAATATTGTATAAAAAGTAGATCGAAATTTTGAAATATTGAAAATAATTTCTAGTGAAAAAAATATTACCTTTTTCAACTTTAATTCTTCTCAATTCCTCGTTCATTTTTCATCAATATCAGAAAATTCCGAGAATTCTTTTCATCTGAAAATGTTAAGAAGAACCCATAAGTAAATTTTCACATTAGAATGTATTGCATCATTTTTTTCCACTTTTCAAATTATTTTTATTTAATCTTTGATAATGAAAATAACAACATTAGCTTAATTTATATTTTCATATACATAAAGAACATATGAACTCAGTTCGACAATAATTTATGAACAAGTTACAAAACACGTGTGCTTACTTACACCAGATTCAAACCACTGTGCTAAACCGCCTGAACTGTATATTGTGACTCAAAATCAATTTTTGGCTTAAAATAATAACTACACTATGACACAAAATGTTTCCACACATTATTTTAAAGTTTAAACATAATGAGAATCAGGCAAGATTATTTTCAATCGCACTTGAATAATTTGCCAGCTGCCGAAAACCACAAAAGATAAAACCTTAGAATTTTTAAAACTTTACATAAAGTAAAACGAATGTACATATCTACATATTTATATATATTTTGTAATTCTATTAAATATAAGGAATGTTTTTGGATTAAATGCATAAGTTTAATACAGATAGTCGTGATATTGTCGAATTATCAGTATTCTCCTTCACGTCTAAACGTAATGTGTATACTACGTACGTTAGACCAGTGCTAATATTATCTCACACAAGGTATGATAAGAATATTTGGTGAATTTTTTTATCATCATATATACATACTACCAATACTGTTATTGAAAATAATGAAACGATTTTCATAACTCTGTAATATGAATGATTCAAGTCTCCTATCCTAGCCGAGTATCCCACCCTTCCCCTATAGCGAGCAAATCTAATTAAATTCCAAATATTTTGAAATATTTTCTTTTCATGTCATATTTTCCAAGAAGGATTTAAAGGCAAAAAAACAAAAGGGGGGATCAAGTAGCCCGTAACTCTTCCATTTTTTTTGGTACTGTTAATTTGGCATGACTGCTTGCTTGACACATGACAAAACTCACATTTTATAACCTCGAATATTGACATTTAAAATGTCTCGCTTGATAGTGAAAAACCTTCCAAATCACGTAAAAACTGTTTTATCTCATAATAACCTCATATTTTAAGTAATTTTATTGTATTTATATATTTATTTATCATTTTAGATAACAACTGACAGATTAAAACATTTATTCAGTGAGAAGGGTGAAATAACCGATGTCCAACTAAAATACACGAAAGAAGGCAAATTTAGAAACTTTGGATTTATAGGATTCAAAACTGAGCAGCAAGCTGATGCTGCTCGTGAATACTTCAACGGAACATGCATCAAAACTAATCGAATCGTTGTCGAACTCTGTGCTACGCTCGGCAGTGAAAACAAACCGAAAGCTTGGAGTAAATATGCACAGGATAGTTCAGCATATAAAAAGAAGCATGATCTAGATGAAAAAGATACCGTTGAGCCTAAAATAAAAGAAGTGAAAGAGTTGTCCAGAATAGAACGTAAGAATTTAAGAAAGCAAGAAAAAGACGATAAAATCAATGAAATTTTAGAAAGAGTAATGTTTTTTTTTTCTTTTCATTTTACAATAGTTTATCAATTAGTTACCTGAATATATTTTTTATTTATCTCAGCATAAAGATGATCCATTATTTAGTGAATTTATGGAAGTTCACGCTTCTAAACTCAACAAAGCAATTTGGAGCAACGATAGTGTTTCAAAAATTGATGAGAACAATGAAAGTCACTTATCGGATAGTGAAGAAAATATACAAGATGCAGTATTAAATACAAATGATGATTTAGAAATTCCCATTGATAAAGATAAACTTGCAAATCAAAAAATTAGCGACTTGGAGGTATTTGTTTTTGTAATATTATGAACATTTTTTCTTCAATTTCATAAAATGAAATGATTTTTTCATAGTATATGAAAACACTCATGAAGAAATCGAAACATGATAATTCAGAAATAAACATAGGTCAAACTATATCTGAAGTTAAAACGAAAAAGAAGAAAACTCCTAGAAATCGTGTACTTTTCATGATAAAAGTATATCCAAATTGTATTCTTTCACCAAAATACTGTTAAAAATTATTTCAATATCATTTCTTCATTTTGCAGATGCAAGGTCTTCCATTTTCATGTAAAAAGAAAGATATCAAAGAATTTTTCAGACCACTGGTGCCTTTTACGATTCGTATTCCCCAAAGTCACAATAAATCATTGAAAGGGTTTTGTTACGTAGGCTTTAGAAGTGAAGAAGAAAGAAAAAAAGCACTTTTCAAAAATAGAAGCTTTTTAAGTATAAAATTGAAAAATTGTTAGTTTTATATTTAAACAAACATAAATATTTGTGATATTCATAGGTGGCCACCGTGTTAATGTGGATAAATATGAAAATAAGAAAACTGTGAAAGAAGAAGTTGAACAAAATGAATCAAAATACAAATCTCAAGAGGTATTTATATAAATATAAATATTAAACAACTTAATAGATTTTATTTTATTATTATTTTATTAATTGAAAAAATTCTCTCAGGAAACTCTGAAGAATGAGGAAAATATAGCTGAAAGCGGACGCATATATGTTCGTAATTTACCTTACATTGTGGCAGAAGATGAAGTTCAACAATTATTTGAAAAATATGGCCCTGTAGCTGAAATTACTTTACCTGTTGATAAAATCACTCATCAGTTGAAAGGATTCGGATTAATTACGTTTATGATGCCCGAACATGCAGTAAAAGCATATACAGAACTCGACGGATCAATATTCTGTGGAAGAATGCTTCATCTTTTACCAGGAAAGCAAAAAGATGAAACAAACGACGACGGTAATTTGTTATAGTACTAGGTATTTTTAATTTCAAAATCATTTTTATGATAATGATTTTATTTTTAGAAAAACTAACATATAAGCAAAAGAAGGACAAGAAATTGAAAGATCAATCTGGATCCTCCCATAATTGGAACACACTGTTTTTAGGAGCTAATGCCGTTGCAGATGCTGTCGCTAGTGCTTATGATACTACTAAACAAAAACTATTAGATGGAAATTCAAGTAAGACTCATTTCTTATTGATTTACATATTTTTCATATTATAATTGTGAATGTGCTGAATTATTTAAGAAACGAGCGCTGCTGTTAAACTTGCACTTGGTGAAACTCAATTGGTAACGAATACGAGAAAGTTCTTAGAAGAAAACGGAATATGTTTGGATGCCTTTAACCAGGTAATTCCATTTATATCTATCATTTGGCATATTTTAGAAAATAAATCGAGTTTGTGGTAACTCAAGTCACAATAGTAAAACGAGACAAGTTAAATTATGAAAATTATTTAAACATGAATAAGTGAATAAAAGAAGAAAAAAGTACCGACTCATTTGCTGTGACTAGTTGACTCAAACTAGATTTGAAGATTGAAATTCACCACTAAATACTATGTTTATTTTAAATGTACTTAATGAAATTTTTATATGCAGGCACCGAAAAAACGTTCCAAAACTGTGATATTAGTGAAGAATTTACCAGCCGGTACTGTTCACGATGAATTATTAAATACTTTCAAACCGTTCGGTACAATAGCTAGACTCGTCATACCACCTCATGGCATTACTGCATTGATTGAATTTGTTGAACCTTCAGAAGCAAAGATGGCATTTTCTAAACTAGCATATTCAAAATTCAAATATCTTCCGCTATATTTGGAATGGGCACCAGATAATGTATTTAATAAACCGATCGATAAAATTATTAGTACTAAGGAAAATTTAAACAATGAAAAAAATATAGACAAATCAGAAGATATCCCTAATGAATCGTCAAAAAAAGATAATGAGAGTAGTGATGAAGATGAACCTGAACCTAATACTACCCTCTTTGTGAAGGGATTGAATTTTGAAACTAGTGAAGATACTTTACGACAGGTATGTAATAAGACAATTACTTTATATTTGACCTATTTAACTATGAAGAAGTTTCCGAACAAAGGTGTGGTATACAAAAGTTGTCAAATAAAGTCACTCAACTTGAATTTTAAGTGATTAATATTCTTTAAGATACTTAATATCTCCATGGTACTACGTCGTGTATTTTCCATATCAAAGCTATTTAGAGCAAGACAAAATCAATGCAGTTGCGTTAAGATGCACAGAGTTTGTCTCACTCTAAGTAGCTTCCATATGGAAAACACGCGACTTCGTACTGTAGGGATCTACTATATATGTTAAATATAAGAAATTACTTTTTTTCAGTATTTTGAAAGTTGTGGTAGAGTACATTCCGTTACTATTGCAATGAAAAAAGATCCTCACAATCCTGGTCAAAAATTATCCATGGGATATGGATTCGTACAGTTCTATAGTAAAAATATAACAGAAAAAGCATTGAAAAACCTTCAGATGTCGACTTTAGATGGAAAAAAGATCGAAATAAAACGATCTGAAAGAACCGGAAGGTACCTATATACATACATTTAAATTTCGCTGTTCAAATTTTAATATTTCATTAATTTCATTTCTATATGTTGCAGTGGGGAAGTTAAAACAGCAAAGAAAGAAAGTTCTGTGAAGAAACAAACTGGCACCAAAATATTGGTACGCAATGTACCATTTCAGGCAAATCGACGAGAAATTCAAGAAATATTTGGGTATTTTGAAACCATAAATTTAATTAATTTAACACGTGGATCAAAAAATTCGTAGAATCATCTATTTCAAAACATTTTTTTGACAATAATCAATTAGATTTATCATAACATCATCCTCAAAGAGTGATACAATCATTCCAGAGTTTCTAAAACCTTTCGATGTCTTGTTGTAAAACAGTTTAAATTTAGCCTCAAAATATGCGACATTTTTAACTATTACTTTCTTTTTTATTATTTATTTAATTACTAATCAAGTCATTATTTTGCTTGAAAAGTAATGTTTCTATTTAAAAACTAATGTTTTATTAATGAATGAAATTTAGGATTTCTCTTCTGATCGAAAATAGGAAAAGATGTGTTTGTTGAATCATTGTAACTTTGGAACTAAAAGTCAGATCTTAATGAATTTGGGCACTCATCATTTGAATGAATACACTTTTCAAATATTATATTGATTTGCGAATATTCCTCTGCCTTATGTATGATCCTACGAATATATTGATCTATGTGTCAAGTACATGTCATTGATATTTATATTTCAGAGCATTTGGTGAGATGAAAGCTTTAAGAATGCCTAAGAAAATGGTACCTGGAGAAAATAGACATAGAGGCTTTTGTTTCATCGAGTATTATAACAAAAGCGATGCCAAGGTTACTTATTATTTGATATACTGATATATCTTATCAAAACTTTCGAAGAGTGTGCAAATCTATATTGCATGCCCTTGATTAGCAAAATGGTTGTTTTTACAACTAAAATAAAGATATAGAAACCATTTGAATATTCCTTATTTATTGTATGATAATTAAATATTTATTTACAGAAATCTTTTGAGACATTATGTCAAAGCACACATTTGTACGGAAGACGTCTAGTCCTGGAATGGGCAAAACTCGAAGACGACGACGAAATGCTTAATGACTTGAGGAAACGTACGGCCGAATCGTACAATCAAACCCTTCCAAATAGCAAAAGAAGTAAAAAAGCTGTCATTGAATTGGAAGACATGGACGCTGAAGATGAATAAATTTTTAATACGAAACAGTTTTTTTATTTACAACCAGAGACCATTCAGAATATTAGCAATATTTATTTGATATTTTGATGATAAAATACATAAAAATCATTCAGCTTTAATACACGGGCATTACTTTCACCGAACAATGTTATTTAAGCTAGGTGTTGAACTAAAAGTATATTGTAAATCAATATTGTCGATAATAGGTGAAAATATTGATATTAGAACTCTAGAAGGCTTTTTGACAATATTTCCTTTAATCATAAGTTGAAAACAGCACTAATTTTTAGAATGAATTTTTGTGGCAATATTGATGCACATTTTCAATATGTAATACTGGTATCGATAAAATTATTAAGTATTTACGAAGTACTAAAGAATTTCTAAACTGAGAAATTAATTTCAGATTTTTTATATGTTCATTAAAATTTGAAACCACATTTCAGTAAAAACATTTATTACTTATTTACATTAATTATCTAACTCTACCACAAATTTATGATTGCGAAGTTTTAAATTAAATGCATTATTAACCATTTCAATACATGTATCATACAATTACAAAACACAATATGGAATATGAATATAACATAGATCTAATTGAATAATTTCAATAATTACCGATACATCTGTTCACATAAATACAGAAAATACTATTGCATATTATTATATAAAGAATTTTGTATATTTTGTCACAATTGGAAAATACCTACTATTGCATCAAAACTTTAACACAAATCGATCATGAACATAATTTTGAAACATGTCAATGCAAATTTTGAACATATTTAAGATTAATTTAAATCGAAAAAATGAATATCCTAACATGAATAGAGAATTGATGACTTTAACCATGAGATCTTTTATGGATTAACCTCTAATTAGACTTAGAGAATGGAAATTTTTATCGATATTTAATTTAGACAAAATTTTTCATTTAATAGTTCTAAAAAGAACTAATGGAACATTCATTTGGATGAAAAAAAAATCATGGTAATACATATAATTTTGTTATATTTCATGTAAGTAGTACTTTTAGTTTTATTTTAAGCTTTCAATGTACATTTTAGCAAAATTTTAATTACCTATAAGTGGTATGTACAAGTATAATGCAATGTTCACATAATGCATGAAAATTGCAGATTCAAGAACATTTGTCAACGTAGCCAATATAACATGTGTTGTATTTAGATTTCACCAAAAAATGGTGAAAAAATTAACTTTAGTGAAATCTGACCAAAAATATTGATATATTCTATGTATAAGAGATGTGTGATTGAAACTAATTTTGATTTATAGGTTTTGCCTCACTATATAAGCAGAATTACACTTCATTGCTTTTTTTTCAAATCTAAAATAAAATGAAAAAAAAAAAGAAAACATGCTATCTCTATACAAGTGTCATTTTACTTTATTTAAAATTACTAACATGTTTTATGAGATATAAAATTGAAACTTATTTTGATTTATGAGTCTTGCCACACTATAAACCTGAATTAATGGTTTTTCTTTTGAGCATAATATCATAAGATTATATGAAACCATGATGTTTGGAGTAGATGGGAACAGTAAAATTGGATGTCCCTATTCACCCTCTAAATTGTAAATCATGAAAGGAAAAACAGTGTCAGTCAAATATTTGAATTGATTGCAAATCATATTTTCAATCGAAGTTTAGTAGAGTGCGAAAATAAAAATGCGTTTCACTGACACAAATCCAAATTAATCTCCATGTAAACCCAAAAACTATTACATATCATAAAATTTTGAATACAAATCTTCCCTTTTCCGAAATATCACTCTAGTAAGACTATTTTACTATGTATTAAGTTACATGAATTTTCTTTCGAAAATTTCACCTCCATTCAACCCTCCTTTCCCTTTTCACCTGATTTGATGGTATAGAATTGAATATGAATATTAAATAATTACGTAGACTACATTGACAAATATTCAAAAAGATGCAACATTCGTGCATATTGTAAAGCATGCATAATATAAATAGAAGACAAAATATATACATCCCATGGGAATTTCCTTTTCTAATCCTACAGAAAAGCTTAATTCACAAATATCTGGTTTTTTCAATAATAATCACATTTTTCTTTTTAAATACAACTATGCAGAAAACGTAAAATCAGTCATAACATTATAAATAACACAACGAAATAGCAAAAAGAAAATATATTATTTATATAACTTATTTCATAATCTTAAGTATGAAAAACGACAGCGCCAGCTATATTGCGAAGGCTACCCAATAGTCCGATATAAATTCATTTCAAAAAATGTATCATAGAGACGTTTAATCAATCTTGACGGTAGAATATATTTTCCTAACGAACACGCTAGTGCCGAAGTAGCCGACGGTGCCGCACATCAACCCCAATCCGATGCTGAAGAGCGCCATGTATCCAAAGTAGAATGCGGTCTGAAACAGTCCGTACATTTTCGTTTTGAATATGAAGTAGTATATAGAATACATGTACACGTAGGAGGCCGTGCTAGCCGCCGCCATGAAGCTGGTCCACTGCCAGCGATAGTCCTCGGCGTTCAACAGGAAGTATGTGCATACGATCGTCACACAAACGGTGACAATCATCAAAATGATGAAGACTAGGAGCATGAAGCCGTATACGTAGTATATTTTGTAAGCCCAGAAAGACGTGAAGATAAAGTACATTTCGATGAATATGGAGCCAAACGGCAAGATTCCGCCGAGCATTATGATGATTCCGGGCTCCATAAACCATTTCTTCTCAGGTATCGGTCTGGGGACCGCGTTAATTCGGCAGGGGAAATCGGGTTGTCCCGCCAGGTTCCTTCCGAGAACGGTTCCGACTAGAGTCAACGGTAAAATTACAAAGATGCAAATGCAGGTCACCGCTATCATCGTGCCGATCGGGATCGCCCGGGACGCGTGGTAATAGATGGCGATAAAGTTGATGAAGAAGGCCGTTCCGCACACCAGAACCGGCAACAGAAAGGCGGAGAGCAACATTTGCTTGATCCACACTTTTCCTCCCATTCGAGCGTAGAGAGAACCTCCAAAGTATCCGTTCACCGGGGAGGTGGCCGCATAGATGAAGATGGACGTCGACAGCAGAGATCCGCGTTCCGTATACAACTCTCCGAATATCGTGAAGACGATGACGGTGAAAGTGACCGTGGTCAGATGGAAGCCGGTGCCGACGAGCGAGGAGAACGCGGCCAAATGGGGCACCGGCCGAAACACGTCCCCGTGGACCTGTTTCCAGCCGTATTCGTCTCCGAGATCTCGCTCGAGGTCGTCGAGGTCCTCGTCCTTGGAGTATCTGGCGTAATCTTTCCGCAGCGTCCTCATCAGAATCATCGAGACGAGCCCGACGAGAAAGATGACCATCATGAAGCTGTTGAAGATGCTGAACCAGTGGATGCGATGCTGGAAAAAGTTGGGATCGAGGTACTTGTCGAAGCGGTCCTCGAAGCGGATCTCGCTCTTCTTCCAGTTGACCTCGTAGGTGAAGGGGACGTCGGCTCCGAAGGTCAGCTTGACTTTGTTCTCGGCGGTGAGGTTGACCTCGACGATCCTGTTGCCGTCGTAGCCGAAGTCGAACCTCTTGTGCGTCCAGATGTAGCCGTCGTCGGCGTCCACCTGGCCGACTATTCCCCAGACGGGGAGGTCGTCCACGTACATCTGGTACCAGTAGTGGTTCCTGACCGCGTACGAGAACGCCTTCAGCTTGGCCTCGTCCAGCCGGATGCCGCAGAACTTCTGAGCGGGAACCGACTCGCCGAACGCCACGTCGAGCCCCGAGAACTCGAGCTCGACTCCCTGCAGCGCTTCCGATAAAGTTTCATGGTAGTGGCCGATCGACTCCTTGTTACCCGCGCAGAACGGCAGCGAGAAGTACGCGTACGTCTCCTGCCTGTTGTGATAGGGGCCCACGGTGTTCGCCCACACGACCACTTGCTCCCCGGCTTTGTACTCGTGCGAGTGTTCGTCTCCTCTCGTCGAACGCAGAACGCCGCTCGTCACGAGGAGTAACAGAAGAAACGCGCCGGGGTGCTCAGCCCCCATCCTTGCGTTCCGTGTTCTTTATCTACGCGGACACGTCGAGCGCCCCTCGTCCACCGTTCGCTATTGCCATTGCCCGTTGCCGTCGCTCCGTCGACTTTCACACTCGCGTGCGATTTACGACCTTATTGAAATCGTTCGTCGCGTCTACAATCGTTTGCCGAACGCTGAAAGCTCGTTTTCATTATCGCACGCAAATTTAAGCTCAAATACTCGATACTACAACTGTTATTTTCGTTTAAAAAATAAACATTCAAAAAATTGACTCGTCGGAACGAATCGTCAACGTCAACGGTGGTACCGCCGGCATGCGTTACCACCGTCGCCGTAAAAAAACATTGCGCCGTCACTTTTGAATCCCTACATAACCTATAACTTTCTTTTCTAGCAGATAAATTGATCAAATATGCAGCTCTATCGTTTACTTTCATACTTTGAAAAAAAATCAGGTAACAATTTAAATTGAGCTCGACGAGTTACGAATCGTTTATATAACTATAATCGAATCGAATACATATGACGACCGAAAAAGCCAAGTGGTACGAGTGACATTTTTGCCAAATTTGAGTTATGTTCAAGAATCGCAAGAATTCAAGAATGTAAACAAACATGGAACGCGTACCGAGATATATCATCGAATCGCTCGACCTCTTCATAATATGTACAAGTAGGTACATGCTAAGATTTGAGAAAGTTTTCCTCGAAATTACCCCAAAATCACTCATACCCTTTAGCCTTTTCAGTTGTAATACCGCAGAATGCACATCCAGATTAGATATAGGTGAGTACTTTTTTTGCGAATAAAAAAAAAATAGATATAGGTACAAATATAACACATTTTTATTTAATAAAAAAAAAATACATTCATTTTATTTTAATACTCTTTTTAATGTTGGTTTTGATACCGGAAACTTCTCCAGCATACCTAGTCGTCTCCGTACGAGGCTCTCTAACGGCACCCTTCCTCCTGATCTTAGCTTTGCGATACTTGTTCCTGTGTTTGACCCTAGGATTCCTCTGCTCCTTCTTACGACGCGGTGTCAACCCTTTGTTCTTCGCCATTTGATACGTAATAGCGCGTTTCTCTCCGCTTTCGTCTATTACAATATCGTCGATCACAGGAACGTTTTCGTCTGGAATATCTTCGTCGGATCGTTCGACGATATTATCGTGAATATCATCAGATTCTTCCACATATTTCGTTTCACTTTCGTTGTCATCGCCGTTTTCATCGTCATCTTCGCCAAAGTCATCAACTTCGTCTACGTCTTCGCTGGATTTGCTCAAAGAATTCAACAATTTTAATTTCTTCGAATATGATTTTGATTTTTTATGAGTGACGTTTGACTTCACATCTTCAACGACTATCGTGTAGCTTCTGTTGTTCGCAACGGTCGATAATATTTTATCAAGTTGGGGTTTTATCGATTCTGCAAAGACTGGTTCAATTTGGTTTAACATTTGTTTATGTTGATATAAACGTTTCGTAACGGGATGATTCTGTATTGTCGTTTTTTTTGTTTTCAATAACAAATAAAAACTTATATTCGTGCAATAGTTTAACACGAGTTCATAATATATTTTGACGAAATCGATAGCCATGCAAACAGGAAGTTTTCCCTTTTTGGAAAGTGTCAAAATGGGCTTCAAAACATCTTTGGCCACAAAGAGTTTTTCTTTGAAATCACTGACCAGTCCTGAAAACTCGGGTGACTCTTTCTCCAAGAGTTGTAACTTTTGCCTTTTGGACATTTGAGACAGGTCACTTTTGATGACGATTTCGCTTTCGACATCTTTTTTCACATCTACAGATTTGGCAGAAAAAATTTCCAGTGAAAAATCTTCGTCCCCAAGTTGTTCGGCTAATTTTCGCTGTAGAGAAAGTGCTTCACGTTCTTCTAGAGTGGCCGCCTCCTCATCTTTTCCGAAACCTCCATAATCTTCATCCACATAATCAGTAGAGTAGAAAGCCCGTTTCTTTTTACCCCACGCTTTTGCATCGGGGCCATCGTCTTCGGAAGCTTCTTGTCCTTCCACATCGCTATCGGCTAAATCATCTTTGTCTTCATCTGATTCAGAAAATCCGTAAACTTCTTCGTCTTCTTCAGACGAAAGCTGATTCTGCCGTCTGACTTTATTCAAAAGTTCCTTCTCTTGAGGATTGTATTCATCTTCGGACTCCGACGGATCATAGTTGTCTTTCAGATCATATTTAGAGTGGATGCTGTGAATTTAAAATATCACGATATTGGAATATTTATACAAGGCTCTAGAAGTTAAGCATGACATAAGTATATAAATGACAAATTTAAATCACTAGAATTGACTGAAATCTTCAGAGCAACAGCATCAAAGTACAACTTTGAGTCACCGACCTTCACTAGAAGATGGTGTGGCAAGAAGAATTTAAGAACTCAATTCTAGTGTTTTCAATTCGGCACATACATCCGTTCGCTTCTAAGGTCCTCATAAACTATATCACATTGTAGATACCTATCTTACTATTACTTTAAGGTATCGATATACTATGAGATTGAAGAAAAACATTAATGTGTTTCATATAAAGATTTTCAATCTTGATTAAAAATACAGATTTTAATATATTTTATATTTACTTACTTTATTTTATCAGCCATCGTCGAAACCACGTGCTATAGGTTTTGACATTTAAGATGACAGTCACTTGTACCAACATTTAGATACTTTGGCATTAGAGGGGTGTGGGGTCATTCAAGTCCCCTGCCCCATTGGTAACGAAAAATAGGGATATTCGATCCTTGAAAAAGAGGACTTTTGTTTTTTTGCATCAAACTCCGTTTCGAAAGATTGGATTTTCAAAAAAAAATATCATAACATTAGGAATTTGAGGCAAAAAGGTGAAATTTTAACATATACGGATTACTTGATTCCCTATAGTCATAGTCTACCAATGCTGACAACAGCAAATAATGTATCACTTTCAGTTTTTCAGGAATGGGAGGGATCAAGTATTCCGTAGGGAGGAAGTAACCCAATATTCCCCTATAAATACATACGCACATTCGATAGAGAACTTGATGCACACTATGGACGATGATAGCTGTCAAACCCGAAGATAAGAGCTACCGCTCGTCCAAATTTCGTTTTTCAAACAAAAGTAGAGATTGCATTTTGCAAAAAAATATGGACGGCTTCAGCGTTCAAAATATCAAAATTGAATATTCCCCGATTCGTGATGATGAAGATGGCGTAGAACCGCCTTTCAAGATCAAAGAAGAAATTATTGAACGGTCTCCGATTCGTGATGATGAAGATGGCTTAGAACCGCCTTTCAAGATCAAAGAAGAAATTATTGAACGGTCTCCGATTCGTGATGATGAAGATGGCGTAGAACCGCCTTTCAAGATCAAAGAAGAAATTATTGAACGGTCTCCGATTCGTGATGATGAAAATGACATAGAACCGCCTTTCAAGATCAAAGAAGAAATTATTGAACAGTCTCCGATCCTGGATGATGAATACGATGAGGTGCCACTGCTTGAAATTAAAAAAGAAGAACTCGCCGAGCTCCATGAATCCGTACAATTATCTGATATAGAATTGGACGGAAATGAAGAGGTCAACGATGATCATGAAGATGTTCAATATTGCTCTGCAGAAACGTCTCTGTGGGTGGTTTCTCCCATTGATGAAACGCGTATCGATATTGAAGAGTCATCGGTGGGTATTTCAGTTTGGCAAGTAAAGATAAAGTGAGTAGAGTATCTATTGAAATGAAAGGTTATGCATAATTCTAATGAGCTTGTAAAATACAAAAATTGAGTGATAACGAAGATTTTTGTAAAAATCAACATATTGTTAAACTCTCAAAGCTTCTTCTGTGTTGAAAATATTCCTTGAATAGATCACTGGAATATTCAACTCAAGTACATAAAATGATTCTATATATGATTCAGAACCATTTTCTGTACCTAACACCTTGTGGCCCGGTCCCGCATTAATGCGGGTTTGTATATAGTGGTATACAGTGACATATAACGGGTGGAAATTAATTTGAATAAATTTAAAAACAAATAAATTTGGTTCAAATAGATATGCTTTAATGCTTAAAATCGATTCCTCTAACATTTGGAACATATTTCTGATAATTTTATGACTTCGAAATTTACCATGATTTCTAAAAATAATTAGTCTGGTTAGTTAATATGTGTCAATGTATGCTGTATTTCACATTTGTTTCGTCAAAAACTTTCAATGTCAATTTAAATGTATCATTTTATGTTTTTTAATCTTATCGTTGATCTATTAAACGAATTTGACTATTGTACAGTGATGTAAACACGTTTTTATTCTTATTTTATACATAAATATTTAATTGTATATAATTATATAATTACTTAAAAATAACGAATAATTTTATCAACAACACTTAAAATAGGTTTTATTTAACAATTTTTGAAAGTTTCGTTTAAATATGTTCATAAATAAAAAAATTACGATGATTTGATAAAAAAAAATTCCCGCCCGATTTTTCCGAAAATGTGCGGGCCCCAAGGTGCTAACATAATTTTGATGAAATAAGGTCACTTGTGCCCTTTGTGAAATTCAGTCGTCAAATAATAATAATACATATATCACGATCTTTTAGGATGCTCTGATCATTCTGAAACTCAATACACTGATAAGAAAATTACAGGAGATGCCTAAAGAGTGTAAGGAATTTCAAAAATTTTTATATTAAACAAAAAAAATCAAATTGAGACCTTTTGAAACACTACTTGAAAATTTCCATCTGTGAGAATTTTTATTTTTGAGGTATGAAAAATATCAAAGCAGGAAAATTGTAGTTGAAAACTTAATTTTAATAAGATTTATTATCTTTTTTTTACAAATTAATTACAAAATATATATTTCTATAAAAAATATCTAACAATAAGTTCAAAAAATTAACTTTTCAGATACAGTTTTCCTGCTTTGATATATTTCCTACCTCAAAAATATATTTTTTATTGTAGGTCAAAATTTCCATATTGCATTCCAAAAAATTTCAACATTAAATATTTTTAGCATGTTACGATAAGCTCTTTGTGACCTACACCTATTCACACAATTCAATGAAATTCACACAGAATTGGCAAGTTGAATAAAAAGCTTTAAAAATATGCATAGGTACCTACTTATTGAAATTTACAATTATGAGCTATATTTATCATTGTTCAGAATGACACAAACAATGAAATAGGTACCTACTTAACATTTTTATTAATTCTGTATACTTACCTATCATGAAGCTTTACAGAGTTTAAATGTTGCCATGAAGTGATTTAATCTTTTAGACATGCTTAAACATTCATATTACCTTTTGTATATTCATCAAATAAAAAAAAAAGATTTTTCAACTGACAATAAATAAAATCATATATTAAAGCTACATATGTAGGTAAGTATCCACATGTAAATATTAAACAACATTGATTCATAATAAGTTATTCTGGATAATCAAATCTTTATTGACATAGGTACATAAATATCAAATATTGACAAACATAAATATTAAACTATATTTGACGACTTGATAGCACAAAGGGTATAAGTGACCTTTTTTTTATCATAATTGAGTTAAGTACAAAAAACGGTTTTGTTTCATAAATACTGTCTGATAGTAACGATTTCTAGTAGCTTATTTGGCAACCATTTAACTCAAAAATAATTATGATTTTTACAGAAAATGGATCAAAAATCAATTCAAGATAAAAAAAAGTGTGTGATTAGAGAAATTTTTCTAAGAAGACAAAATTTAATCAGTGCAAGAGTGGCAAACAGAAAATTGAAATATCGAACACCAGAATCAACTCTAGAATGCGGAATACCTTTGAATAGAGAAAGCTGTCATATAAAAATACAAAAGTTAATGTCTGAAATAGAAAACACAGAATCAAAACATGAAATGCAAAAATCAACTCAAGAACATAAGTTGATTAGTGCTAGAATAGCAGACAGAGAATCTGTAAATCATATACAAGAATCAGCAGAAGAATGCAGAAAGCGTTTAAAAAGAGAAAGGATGCGAAGTTACAGAAGAAATCTTAAAAGTAAACAAGATTTAATCAATGCAAGAGTGGCAAACAGAAAATTGGAACAAATTGGAATAGAAAACAAAGAATTAAAACATGAAATGCAAAATTCAACTCAAGAACATAATTTGATTAGTGTTAGAATGGCAGACAGAGAATCTGAACATCATATACAAGAATCAGCACAAGAACGCAAAAGGCGTTTAAATAGAGAAAACTATCTTAAAAGAAAACAAATTTTGTTAAGTAAATTAATGTCTGAAGGAAAATTGAAGCATCAATTACCAGAATCAAAACAAGAACGCAGAAGGCGTTTAAATAGAGAAAGCTATCACAGAAGAAAACAAAAATTAATCAATGCGAGAATTGCAGAAAGAGAATTGAATCTGCAAGCATCTTTAGAACAAAGAAGGCGTTTAAATAGAGAAAGGAAACAAAGAATTAGACAAGAATTGAAACATAAGAACAAAACCACATAAATATTCACACTGTTCATATGGAAAAATTCGAAGTCAGTCAATGACAAAATCTTGAAATCCATTCAGAAGAAAAACTATTTTACCTATTTCAGATGGGTATAATGTGATATGGTATATGTTATAAGTATGATATAAGATAGGTGATAATCTTGATATTGCTTGTTGGGGTGGCTCCGCGTTTTGCTTACTGTCAATTTCAACACCATTGTTGGAGAAAAAGCAAAATATTTATTTGGATTAGTATCATTCTTATAGATTTGCTTCATACTTCAGAGTTAATTTCTGCAACATATGAATTTTTTTTCTAAGATTTTAATGACTTCAAATGTTTTTTTTTTTTTTGATAAATTGCTTGTCTCAGGGAGATGACTCATAAAATTATTTACCATCTTCAAAGTGTCAAATATTCATACTGCATTTACGCCGTTTACAAATGCATATTCTTACCAAAAAAAAAAAAGAAACCGTTGAGTGTCTGGTGATAAGAGATAGATACTAACCATGTTATGAATGAGTATTTTTGAAAGTTAGCACATTCAATGTAAATTCTTATTTTTCTACCCTATCTAGAACAATAACTTATTTTTTTCTTATAACGGAATTGAAATTGCTGAAAAAAAAAACTTAATGTTAAAGTAGAACCCAGCTCCTGGGCATATTTATCTATATTATAAATACCCTAACGATGCTCGAAATTTTCAAGCACAGCTGTGAATCGAACCCGGGCGTTCAATTTATAAGCCCGCGCCTTACACTCCATACTACACGTCGTAATTATAAAACTGCATTGTTTAACATATTTAAGGCGAAATTTTTTTTGTTTTATTTCACACATAGATGGCAATACGAATTTGATTAATTCCGAACTATTTTGATACACATGCGCCTACTGCTAGTAATAAGTAAATTCATCTCAGTAATAATTTTATATTTTAGAAATCGAGTATATTTTTAATTAATTATAGTCGTATTAATTATCTAAATGTTATTATTATATGATTAATTACAATTATCATAAAAAACCAATTTTTCAATTGAATCCTAATTTCTTTTTTCACATCTTGAGAATTTTAAAATGCTGCTTTGACAGAATGAAAGGAAAAATAATTGTACTGCTATATTTGAACAGTATTTTGATTCGTGCCTTGACTATAAATTAAGCATTTAGAATCTCAATCAAGGTTTATAATAATTTGTAAATCATATATTTCCTACCATAATAATAATGATTTTAGTTGAATTTTCATTGAAAATTTAAAATTATTCATCTCAAAATAAAAAAAAAAAAAAACACATTTACGATATTTATACGAATTTATTAAAATCATTACATATTTTCTATTTAATATCACAATCACATTAACTAGCATTAAAGAGCACTTAATTTGTTGTGGCTGACATAAAAAAAAATCCAAAAGAAAAGAAATATCATTCTGGTCCCACGATCAACCAAATGAGTTATAAAAATTTGATCTCTTACACGACAGAAACCGTAGAAGCAAAGAAAATATATCAGAAAAAAGAACCGAAAATTCCAGTGATATAGAAAATACATTCAGTCAGTCGATTTTCCCTTCAGGCTCATGAGATCGGTCATCGGCCTTCCGTTTGTTGCTGCTGGACTTCCTGTGGCTCTTCAGCGGCCTATAGTTCTCCCAATGCTTGTGGTTCAACTCGTTAAAGTCATCGCAATGTGTAGCAATGTTTTTCAGGTATGCAGCAAGATGAAGGAGCTCTTTGTCTTTCTCTCTGTTTAAATGTGCTTGGCGAAAAGGCCGAATCTTTAGACCGTTCTTTGGATTCATGATGAAATTTCTTCGAATGTCATCGAACATTATTGTATTTTTTGAATTGTATTGTTGGAATTTTCCCCAAATTAATCCTAAAGGCTTTACCTGACATAACAAAAATATGTTAAAAATTGCTTCATATATTAAAGGTTTTCCATTTCAGATTCAATAGTTTTCATTTCAAAACCATTACAGGTAGTTCTTAAATTATAAGAAAAATTTCTTCTTTTTACCGATTTGTATAATTTTGAATATAAACCTCAAAAATTTTGAAATGAAAATATGGAACGCGAAGTGGTGTTGGAAAGTAAATCGATTATAAAGCAAAATTACATTTATTACGCCATACTTTGGAGTGTGAACCGTAATCATAGCTAGGTGATCTAAATAAAATAAAATTTTATAGTCTTGGTGCGATGTAACATTCAGTAATTTCATTTTTTCTTCTATGTACTTCATTCCAGTTGCTGACCAAATTACTATATCGTAATAATTGTAGCTGGATGTTAAAAATTCATGTAAATAAGGACGCATCAGTTCATATCCTAAAAAAATAAAATAAAACAGATTTAATCAATTGGAGCGAAAAAAAAAAAGAAATGTGAAAATATTACCGGTTTCAGCTGCCGATTTGTGATCGAATAAAGTATAATCTATGTCTAATACTAGAAGTTTTTTATCAGGTCTAGGTTCGTTCAACATGTTTATTTTATACTCCTTAATTCTTTTTTCGATTTTTCTCAAATATATCTGAAAATTTTGAAGTATATCAAAAAATGAATCAGTGTATTATTTCTAAATTAAATAATCCTAATCAACGTAAGCTCACATCTGAACTTTCAATGGTTATTTCTTCGTCTGGTAAATCGAGATCGTTGATGACATCTTCGACATCGGGAGGTTTGAAACTGACATCTTCTATGTCTTTCTCGAGTGATCCCATCATCATTATTTTGAAATTCGGTTTCAAATTCAAATCGGCGACGATGTTCTCATCAGTGGGAGGTTTACCTGCAAATTTTTGAAAACCATTTTCAAATAAATAAATGCATTTTATAGTCACATCTGTCATCGTCGACTCGGACAAAACTTTTTAGAAATGCAGTATAGAACACGAAATAACAATGAATAATGAAAAAGCAATTCCTGATAATTTTCCAAGAAAATCGGATTATAAGTCTTTACTCATGCTACATTTGAGCATAGTTTTGTCGAAATCGGTGTGATTGCGGGAACATATTCGAGCGTCGCCCTCGCAACCGATCGGGTACGAATACGAGAGTAGGTATAGGTGTGTATCCTGGAAGATGATGAGAATCGGAATGCATACCGGCAATCTTGAGGTTGAGCAACTTCTGCCTGTGCGGCTGGACTTGGGTCAGCCTCTGAATGCAGACCTTCAGCTCGGACAGCCTCATGGAAGGGTTCAGATCGGGAAGTTGCCATTCTCTAGCGGACCATCTAACCCACACCGGTCCTACGACTGACGTCGAAGCTGATGCCGAAGACGCTGATGCTGATGCTGCTCCTGCTCCTGCTTCTTCTCCTGATGATGCCGAGGAACGAGACTCCTCTTCATTGTTTCCGTTCGACATCTGTCACCGGCTTATTTCTGCGAACCGCTACAGTAACGACGATCGTTTGCAGTAAACACGAAAACGTCAACGTTTGAATGTTCTGTCATCTATTGTATGTATCGTTTTCATACAAGTCGATATGCAATTTTAGATCTTATTCAGTTTTATTTTACTACATATATTTGTATCTAGCTCTACTTGTATTTTAATCTGGGGGAAAAGGGGAGACTTGATCCATTTTGGAAAATTGGATTTTGAAAAAAAATATCATTTTATAACTTGAAGATTTTTCGATGTGGCTAAAAATTAAATTGTCTGCTGTTCGATAATCCTTCAAATCTGAAATATTGTATCGCATCGTAATCGTCGGTTTTTTTGACAAGAGGATGAGTCTAATGTCACGAGTCATGCTCGTCGTTAGCAGCGAGTTTAGTTCCCGAACGAAAACAACGCAAACGTCAAAAGTAATAGCAATAGCAAAATGCGTCGACCGTAGGTATTATTTTATAGGTACATATATAGAGTAAGATTGAACAAGATGCCGGTCGAGCTGAACAGCCTGACCGAGGGTTGGCTCGAGCTGGAGAGCGACCCGGGCCTGTTCACGTTGCTGCTGGAGGACTTCGGCGCGAAGGCCGTGCAGGTCGAAGAGATCTACGAGCTGCACCATCCGCTCGAGGGGCCCGTCTACGGCTTCATCTTCCTGTTCCGGTGGACGGAGGAGAGACGCTGCCGCAGGAGGCCCGGGGAGCAGCTGGAGCGGTTCGTGAGGGACGAGGCGGCCGTCAACGACATCTTCTTCGCTCAGCAGATGGTCCCCAACAGCTGCGCCACCCACGCGCTGCTCTCCGTGCTGCTCAACTGCCCCGACATCCACCTCGGGGACACGCTCGCCCGCCTCAAGGTGAACTCCGACTCTCTTAGTCTTTCCGCAATCCTTCCGCGAGTTCACTCGAAGCGAACGCATCGCATTTCAGATGCACACTGCCGGAATGAGTCCCGAGAACAAAGGCTGGGCGATCGGCAACACTCCGGAGCTCGCCTGCGCTCACAACTCGCACGCCATCCCGCAGGCCCGCAAGAAGACGGACAAGCAGGCCGGCGTGTCCTCCGGGAGATTTACGGGTTTGTCTCGCAAATTTCTCTAAATTCATACGTCGAACTCGAGCTCAAATCTCGCGTCTTTCAGGGGAAGCGTTTCATTTCGTAAGCTTTGTGCCGATCGACGGCCGCCTCTTTGAACTCGACGGGCTGAAACCGTACCCTCAAGACCACGGTCCTTGGAGCGAAGACGAAGAGTGGATCGACAAGTTCAGAAGGGTCATGTCCGAGAGGCTCGGCATAGACACCGGCGAACAATATCACGACATCAGGTTAATTGAGTGATCAGATATAGTACGCGTCAAAATCTTCGACGATTACAATGTCGTTTTCCGTAGGTTCAATTTGATGGCCGTCGTTCCCGATAGACGATTGGGTCTTTCGCAAAAATTGAAAATATTAGAGTCCAACGAAAGCAATTTGAAAGAAGCCCTTTTACGATTGAGCAAAACGGTCGCCGAACGCGATGCATACATAAATAATCCTATTCATGAAGATGGAGACGATAAAAATTTCCAAAACGACGGTTAGAGATTCCGACGAATATCAATTCTAGTATTGTTTGTATCTTTTTTTTTTTTAAATCATATTCATTTTTATTTGTTGCAGTCGACAATCTATCGGAGGAGAATAAAAGTGTTTCCAATGAAAATTCTACAGAATCAACGTTAGACATCAATTCTGATATTCCCGTTATGGAAAGTGTTTCCCTTTCTCCTATGGACTTCACGATGCCTCTTAGTTATCAACTATCCGAATATGACACGTCAAATTCTTCAGGTTTTATCGACGAATAAATATATTTATATTTTTTTTTTTAAATTAAAATTAAAATGAACATATTTTAGGTACAACTAGTCAACACGTTTCTGTTTCTTCTGCGCAGACCGTCAAAAAATTTTTCATCGTTAGACTCGCAGGAGAATTAGACAGTTGTATACAGATTCCAAGCAAAGAAATGAAGGTGATTTCGATTAAAACTTTATAAAGTCTTGAGATTTCATCAAAATATAAAATTTATGTTTATTTTCAGCTCGGACCCGACCGAGGCTGTGTTCAGGTTAAAACAGCTGATTGTGGAATGGTAACGATTGCCGAATTACCCACCGAAGGAAACAATGCTCCCGTCTCACCGTTGAGAAGCTCATTTTCTCAAGATGACTTGATAGTATTTCTCAAAGATCTCCGAGCTGAAATTCAAGCTTGCGAACAAGCTTTAAAAGATGAAAATGACAAACGAGACATGTACAAGGTACTAAATTAAAATCATAACAAAACAATGCCATAATATTCACCATGTTATTTTTTATCAGGTGGATGATGCAAGACGAACACACAATTACGACGAATTTATTTGCACGTTTTTGTCAATGTTGGCAGAGCGTGGTAGACTGGCCGAATTGGTCGCTCCGTTAGTCGGTACTCCTAGGCGTCCTGCTCCTCATTTATCACCTCAGACCAATTTTACAGCCACGCCCCGTAAAAGAAAAAGAAACGGCAACAAAAGAAAGTGATTCGGCTGAAAGATTTACTTTTTAGATTTCTTCATCTTGCAGAATTGCAGCATTTTCTTTTTCAATATTAAATTCTATTTAATTGTATATTAGTGTAAATATTTATATTTATAAATCATAGATTAGAATGCAATGAATCTGAAATTTTTGACTTTCATATTTTTCAAGTTCTACTTTACTAAATTGTATGCCACTTTTTTATTGTCATGTAAAAGTGGATTTATATTTTATACAGCCATAAAGCATATTTGTAACAGACTGAAAACTGGTAATTTCTCTTAATATTAGAGGATTAACAGTATTTTAAAGATTTAACTCATCTAAATATTTTTTATTTATTTTTCACATTGATTTAATCTCATTTTTATGCTAGTATATACTGTTATTTTTACAAAAATATAGGTACATAATTAAATCTTTTTTTTATTGTTTAAATATTACAAAAACTATTTTTTTTTAACTTACAATCAGCTATAAAAAAAAAATTCATATAATGAAAATAATATTAATTCCAAAGGCCCAGTTAAATCCTCCTCATTAAATTTTAATTTAATTCAGTTTCAATCCAATTCAGAGTAATGAACCTTCCAATGATGATATCTTCATAGTCACTTCCTGCTAATCCCTACCAAGCTTAAACTATTAATTGCAATTATTTTTTTGTAACTAAAAGGACATAATATTGCTGAAATCCATTCCATGGTTTAATATGAGTAAAATTATGCACATTTTATTATTTTAACCACACTTAGCTCACTATTCAATGGATTTTTGCAGCACCTGTCTTCTGCTTACTGAAAGCAGTTCACCATAAATAGTGCACACTGGATGGAGGACTGGCTAGAATGTCCGCGGTGGTGTTATCTGTGAATGCTCATTATTCTGAATTGAATTGAATTAAATTAAATTGATAGTTGCAATATAAATAAGCATGTTTTTTTTGTACTTTCGGCATTATTGTTGTCAATTGCTAGTTATTTTATGTATCACAAAATATTTATATTTGGAATTATAATTAGATATGAAAATTTTCATTTCCATTAAAGAAAATATGTTGAGTTAGTTATCATATTGTACACACACTTGATAATATTAAAGTTATAATATTTGAAGTAATAAAAACTTCACACTTCCGAAAAATCTATTGTGAAGTAAACATGATAAAGTTAAAATGGATATGCGAACAAACAATCTAACATAATTTTGCATACATATTTAAACAAGTTATACAATCAAATATTTAGATAATGTTTGTAAATAAATCGTACACTTACATATTAATATTTTATAGTATTTCATCATCGCTATCATCTTTGTTTATTTTGTATTTTCTTAATAAATCTCACTGCAATAAAACTTTACAATAATATTAACATTTTTTATTTATTTTCAAAGCTACCGAACACATTGCTAATTGTAAGTTCATAACATGCAAACGGAAAGCGTTTTTGCCCGGCAACAAGAATGATTATAAAACACAACAGTGTTCACTTTCTCCACGTTCGAAGACCAGGTCAAGGAAAATTGTAATACGTGCGATTTCGCTCGAAACACTACAGATCATCAAAATTATTTAGATTAAAATGCACCTTCACTCCGATAAGATTTCCGATAATCAATAAAATATAAATCAATTAGGGTATTTAAGGCAGTTAAATTGAAAAAAGAAATAATTTCGTATTGAATTCTGAAAATGGGCCGAGGTTCAGTCGATTGATCTTCCAATTAAATTCGCGGTCATTTCAGTTCATAACCTCAACATGAAAAAATTGATTCACGTGCATTTTCATGAAAATCCTTTTACAGATTTCCACATATTGAAAACAACTAGAAAAATATAAGAGACCTTTCGTACAATTATTACCTACATACATTCTCCCTCTACATATTTTGATTAAAAAAAAATATTTAACAAGTATTTTGTGCAATTCCTTATATGTATGCTTCAGAGGGATACTTATTTGAAATATACCGATGTGCGAAATACATACGTAGGTAATAATAATCAATTGGAAAAGTTAAAATCTCTAGTTAACTGAAAAATCGAATCAACCGCGTGTAAATCAAATAAAAATTACTTATTAGTCTAATTTTGGAGAAAACGTTACTAATATGTACCTACATATTATATTATATTTTGATATCGATAATATCTAATATCAAACATTGTTTCCAGTTGACATTTTCTTAGTTTGTGAACATCCGTTATTTCACTTTCATGTTATTTAAAGGTCATTTGATTAAAAATACATATTCCTATTTTACTATCATTACAAAGAATAACGAAATTATTAACGTTTCATTGAATAAAAGACACATCTATCGTGTGATTTATTTTCACATTGAAAAAACACGTAAGCATTACATCTGAAAAATATTATTGATAATAATTAATCAAAGCTATCTGATATATTTATAAAGCTTTTAATTTTTACGAATTATAGTTCGTATGAAATTCCTATGTATTCTTAAAATTAACGACACAGAATTCTCAGAAAGTTTTTTATTAAAGTAAAAGAATATCATCTACGTAACATAACAACATAATGGTTCTAATTTCTAACTATATTTTTTTGTCTTTGATTAATATATTATTCAGAAAATGGAACATATCCCATATCAAATATCACACCAAAACTTTTTGAATCACGTCGTACATTATTTATGTATGTATGTACAATATACATATAAATAATTGCTACGACTTGGTGCGTAAAAACCACTCCGTTAAATGTTAAGCGTTTGAAATCCTTTCGATTGTAAAATGTAATGATGCAGAAACCTCACAATCACATGTGCACACAATAACTCTGTAAAGATTCATCATGAACGGATAAGTATTTATGGATTCTACAAAAAACTCACAAATATACATACCTTCGTACATATTATACACGTATATAGATACATTCATTTTCATTTATTAGATAGATGCAAAGGTTATCACAACAATAAATGCCCGACAAGTCCTCGCATTGAATTTAATCTCGTATGCAAATTGATAGTTGATAATAGTCGCAGTGTGCAAACGTTATTTCCTGACCGAAGGCTCTGAATGTGGAAATCCTTGATCGATTCAAAATTATCAGATTATAGACGATTCGGTCCACGGTGATTGTTTCAGCATCCGTCGAGATATTTCTTGTGCGATGAGACATTAAAAAGTTGTAGGTAGATATGACTCTTGATCTTTGTCTTCCACGTGTCATCAAGGTTATGATGATGCAACAAGAAGTCACGGTTTTATTATATGACGCCTCACTTTTATTCAAATCTTTACTATCAATAGTTACCTACATAATATAAATAGGTATCGATAAACTTATTGTGCATCTGTTGTGTGTTTCAATATGGAAAATCATCGTCGTAAACGTCGAGCATTTAAAAAAAAATAGTTATTTTGAATGCTCAAAAAATGTTTTAGTTTATTTCTATGAATTACACTCATTTACGCATTTACGAACTGTCAAAAATCTGAGTAAGAATTCGTAAATAAAGAAATGGGTGTACTCGAGAGCGTCGAATACCTATTGAACAAATTAATTCTTTTATTTGATAATAATTATTAAAACAAATTGTTTGATTAATTTTACTCGAAAATTTTCGTAAATAATATTAAGCAAGTATTTTTCATTTTGAATTCATTTATAAGTCGACAAGTACTGCGTTTTTCAATACATATATGTATGACATTTATTAAAACGTTTAAAATTATACGCAAATTACAAAACGATGAAAAATTTCAGCTGAAATCACTAATGTGTGCAAATTGAAAAATATACAGTGACCTTTTTAATAATATGAATCGAATCGATTTTCACATGTGATAATTGTTCATATTTCCCAGAGTCCATTTTCTCGGAAAACGATCATAATTTTCCTGAGAAATTGCCACGATTTTCTTGTCTCGTTTTAAAATGTCAACGTTCTTAATGAGCAAGCCTTTTCTTCGAATACGAACATAAATTCTTTTCGATTCTTGATCTGATTCTCGATTGTGTATAAGGTATCCAATTGAGAATTTCCCAGAAAGCAAATTGAGGATTCTGGGAGCTGGGATGAATTCTGGGAATCGGGAAATTTTCGAGGAATCTGTGAACGAAAATCTATATTGGATTACGTAATTGTTGAGGTTCATACACATTTGAACATTCAATATGTTTAATGAATTATAATTTGTAACACATTAATACCTTCAGTACGCAACTTTTTATACATATTAAATTACTATTACCTAATTACAAGTAAATCGCATTTATTAACTTAAATGCCTGACAATGAGATGAATTATGATAGTACGCTTTTCATTCTTGCTAGACTCTATCTAGAAACCCTATTGTCTATTTCGCTCTAAGTGCGAGCATTAGAACGAAAAAGACAATAGGGTGTTCTCCAACAACGAAGTGTCGAAAATCCGTCTCAGTTCCATGGATTTGGGCATGTTGTTGAAGGACTGACTAGTTCTATATATGTAGATAGTTAACTAAAGCAGTGAAAATATTTTACCCGAGACGTTATGTGGAAACTGAAAAGGCCAAGGGATACAAGTGACATTTTTGCCGAAATTGAATTATGTATAGGAATCGCTTCTATATACGTTGGCAAAAGAAAATAAATTAATTCGGAACGTGAACCGAGATAGGTACATCATCAAATCACTCGACCTCCTCCTAACACATGTAGGTACATGGTCAACTTTGAGCTCGCTTTACTCGAAATTACCGCGAAGTCACATGTACCCCTTGGCCTTTTCAGTCATCATTTAGTGTTGAAACATTTCTTTTCTAGTTATCGTTGTTAAAAAAATCATTTTTATTAGTTAAATAACTGTCGTATGTTATTATTTTGATTAAAACATATCCCATTATATAATTAACAGTTTTACTACCTACCATCGACTTTTATAGGTTAACATTTAATGGCCGCCACACGTGTACTCGCATGTAATAATAAAACAGTACATTTGCGCATTCGCCAATATATTTCCACCAAATATCAACACGCCATCGTGCATCATGAGTTTAATGACCAACGCGGCATTGGCTTCGACCAAAAACAACAATGCTATCTCTGAAAAATGAGCCAACTGAGATCCTGAATGAAATCTTTGTGAAACACAAAAGCTCTTCAATTCCGAGAACCCGAAATAAAAAGCTCTCCCGGAAAAACGTTAATACAATGATGAAAACGCTTTTGTTGCCCGTGACCCTCGTACAAAAGACAGTAATGTCGATTTATACGTCTTTTATGAGCTCAAGATTTTTATACGGGGATGTAAAATTGCTCTTTTTATCGCCGCCGTGTTAAGTTTTGTTCGTTATGTCAGTTTTGTCGGTCGTTTGCTTTGAGGTTATGGACGTTTTATTGTTTTATAAGGCACGTGTAATGTGAGCTGTTTGTATAAATTGTATTTTATTTTATGCTGTTTTGAAATTATGACTTATGTTTGGATTAACCTTTACGTCTTCAATCATATCATATAGAAATTCGTATGTAGTACTATGAATAATCAACGCATATTAGTTCGTAAATGAATGAGGATCCTCAAAAATTGTGTTGTTATATGACGACTGAATAGCACAAAGGGTAAAAGTGACTTTTTTATATCGAAATTGAGTTAAGTAGAGAAAATGGTTCTATATAAGATACAAAACGATTTTCAGTGCATAACTCAAAATCGATGAAAAAAAAATCAATTGTACTCTTTTTGCTATTTCATCGGCATATTTGGTAATATTGCGACACACGGAGAAACAGACTGACATACAAATCAACGGTTTTCGATTCTTTTATGTAATCATTTCGATCCTATATCTGCATAAAAACCTGACAGATTCGATTGTGACAGATGATAAATTAAATTCGATAGAGTCATGAATGAAAATCTAACCTAACCTATCCACAACTTAATTTCCTTATACAATAAATATAGAAAGCACAAAAAAAGATTACGCCACTCAGCGTAAGGAGGTTTTCGTGAATGCAAATCAACAAAATGTGGATCGCTTCGAGCGAAAATGGTTCATTGCCACCGATATTTGGCTTATGGCCAACGCATGGACTTCGAACTAATAGCGCGTCGTCACTCGGAATGCCTTTCCTTAAATGGTCGGCCAAATCACTTAATCATCTAAATCAAGATGGCCACACGCGGAAGTCTGTCAATATTGACGGTTTCCCTGCAGAAAGCTTCTTCCGGCTGAATCGTTTTATAATTAGGTTCGTGTATTGGCGCGTTTTCAATCTTGCTGAATTTTTCGGGTTGCGTTGAATGAATGAAGTGTCGGTATATTGCATCGAAAGTATATCTAATAAATAATGCGTCAATACATATGACGACTGAAAGGGGTACAAGTGACTTCGTGATGATTTCGAGAAAAGCGTGCTCAAAGTTGATCATGTACCTGAATGTATTAGGAGGTTGAGTGATTTGATGATATATTAAGGCACACGTTCTGAATTCGTTTATATCCTTTTGGCACCAAATAAATGAGTGTGCATAGAAGCGATTCCTATACATAACTCAATTTCGGAAAAAATGTCACTTGTGCCCCATGGGTTTGATGTTTATATATTTTTTTGGATGTGGCTATATAAAATTGGTCTTTTCAGTTGTATTAAGTGCATATAGTCAAGTATTGTCTGTCGCACTGACTGCAAATAGTTATTCTTTTGAAATATAAGTGTACACGTGAAATTGAACAAGTGTGGGAATATGAAACTGAAAATTGATTCGATTTTCATGAAAATTATGTTTATTCGAATTTTCATCCAAAATTTGTATATTAGGTGCGAAATATGGCAACATATTCAAAATTTGTTTGATGATGTTAAGATTTTATCGTTCATTACATTCAATAAGACACGTTAATTGGTTATATCACTCTAATATATCAGTCACGGTAGAATAAATCTCATTTATGATTTTACAAAAGCACATGACACGGAATTAACGAAACGCTCGACTGATTTATACGCACGAAAACTTCAAAGGAAATTATTTATGCATCATAGAAACTAGCTACGGATTGATATCGATATAAATATTTCATTCTCTTTGAATCTTATTTAGTGTTAAGATAATGTCTTGCCACTGAAAATCACCGACCTAGAAATTGATCAGTAGAAAAAAGATTTTCTATAAATGACCCTTTCGCTTCATTGAAATTAAACACCTGAAACGATTTGTTAACTGGTATTTTGATATTTATTAAATTCGATCATTCTAAAATATATGCACATTTTACGAAATGAAAATGCAACAAATGCATTTCCTACACCGAAATGCACTCAAAACTGTTTATATGTCAGGGTCGGTTAACGTTCAGGGTTTTCCGATGCATAACTGTCAAAGTTTAACAAGATCGTTGACATCCTGAGGCCGAATGGAAAATGTCACCAGAAAAATAAATACTTCTGATTGTTGTCTCACCGCAAATTTAAAAATTCTTCGAGATTAACCTCTTCTGTCTGAAGAAAAATTTAAAATTTTCGACTTTATGTCAAAATTGCTATTCGAGTCTCGTACGGACAGTGTCAATTGGAATAACCTTGTTTTCAACTCACAAACGAATCAGATTGTTTCAAATGCATATAATAACCTAAATCCGCGTGTTTTTGTGATTAATTTACTCGTTTACTCTTCATTCAATCCCATACATAATAGCAGTAATCTGCCTAATTCATGAACATCTCTTTAAATATATGATCAAGAAATGGTTACTTATTAACCTTTTGTACTCGCATTTCGACATTTTAAGAATGTTTTTTAAGTGATTAGAGCGTAAAGAGTTAAGGTGAAAATTCAAAAATTTACCATATAACGAATGGATAACAGCATTTTCGCGGATATTTATAATAATATGAAATAATTTGAAGATCACTAACTTCGATGATTCACGCTTTTGAACTTCGATTTACGTGGAAAAATCGACAAAGCACCTCTGATTCGACCGGAATGTTGGCCGGTCTCCAGCAGTGGAATTTCCTCGGTGGAAAATGCGAATTTTCCACGTGGATTCTTGACGTTTTTCCACACTTATTTGGAGTCGAGGCTGACGTGGACCTGACCAAAGCACACACGTCAAACACAAGATCAGGAGTGTCTTTCGTTTTCAGACAAATCGCAAACGACAAGGAATTTCTTTGATGAAGATATTTGACTCTTCTCAAAAATATCTGATGGAATTTATCAAATATTTTAATACCTATAGGTACTATACATTTTTTTAATGTTACTGCTATTATTTTTAATCTTTCACTTTGTAGTGAAGAAGCTTGGGTTAATTATTTCGAAATCGATGTTGGTTTACGAAAAATTGAGTCAAAATCGACCGAATTAACTTTCTTACTTACTCTCAATTCTTTTTGTATGTCGATTTGTAGCTAATGTCAATATTACATATATTAGAATAGTGGCATATGTCTAACAGACAAATACACACTTATCGAAAAAATAATGAGAATATACGTATTTGCATGTGTCGCTGCATATATTTCATTTATTTTATATCTGCTATACGAATTAAATATTTTTATTTTATGTAAGAATTTAAAGCAGTTAAGTTTAATTATGTCTTAAATTGCTGCAATGTAATGATTTAAATATTCTATAAGATTGAAATAAATTGAATATAATGTTAGAGTGGTTTATGTGCACGTGTTTTGATATAAAAACACGTGATACGTACCTACTTACAATTAGATCATTTAAGATTTCATTTGAGTTTTTCATAACTTCAGTACCGCTTCACGTGCTTAAACAAACTTATTTCATTTTCAATTAATTTGTGTAATTGCTGTTTCATTGTAAGTAACAAATCATTGAATCGTTAAATTAAAAGTACATAGGTAGGCAAATATAAGATAGAACGAAATTGCTTACACGTGCATGATTGTGCAACTACATTTATAGATGACAATTTTGTCAATTGAAAAAGCCATTACATGATATATGATTTAGCATTCATGACATAATAATTTTATTCATTATTTAATAATTTCATCCTTATTGTGAAGAAAATTTTCACTATACATATGTATATAAAAAATCATTACCAAAATTGTCAATTAATAGTTTCATAAACCATAGAGAAAAATTGGCTCAAATTCCATCATTCTATGTTGAATTTCAATGTTAGAGATATCATTATGTATGTACGTATTTTCTATTAACAAAAAAAGTAATTTATTGTTGACCTGAAATGAAAATTGATATATTTATATTTGTAGGTAAATGGAAAATTTAGAATCATAACTCTTATCGTTTGCAAATTAGTCGAGAACATGTCGATTTCTTCTAAACAGGACAAAAAAAGAGAAAGCGGATTTTGTGCAACAAATATCGTACATTTGAATGAATTCACGAAGAAACGTTATTTCGAGAAGTATTATTAAAGCTTTTAAGCAAAGGTAGGTACATTTGTATATGAATGAATATTTTTTCAATTTCAATAGTTTGTATTTTCAAATTCAATTTACATATATGTTTTTCTCAAATAACAAATGCATACTAAAATTAATTCTATAATATATTTTGTCAACGTTTTCGATTGACGTTATTGATCTATCGTCATCTATTCGAGCAAATACGCCAAAAGAAAAACTTTGACAGCTTTTCCATTAAAAATTTCCCGACGAAAGAAAAACCAGCCGATTTTCATTGGGTGAGCTTTGCGCATGCGTCGTCTCACATCTACAATTTGCACAATAATTGATACGAAAATCACTCTTATTACCATTTGAATAATGTTTAACATTCCATACAACTAAAAATTATACCGAATTTTACGAATCAAACAAAAATAGCTCTTAATACATATTACAATAAAACTTAATTTATCGAAAACCAGTATGAACGATGAGCGATCGCACTTTCAGTCGGTCAGTTTCGCTTTGTCGCTCGTATCGACTGGATGTGTGTGTTGTGCTCGCAATTATAGAGTGATTCAAACGAAACAGGCGAAACTGTACAAGGGGTTGCATAGGTCCAAAGCGAGTGCTCGATCCGAAGGTAGATGTCCCCGAGGATCGTTCGCGAATTTTTTAAGACTCTGGAAGCCGGGAGCGTCCGGCTGCAACCCGCACGCGCGTCTCACCACGCGCGTGCGCACCACCAACTGCTCCGATCACCGTACTAGGTACGTTTCGATTCATTGAACGATTGTTCATTCTGCTGAAAAATCTTAAATGAGCTCGAAATCGCATCGGTTTATTTTTGCGTCCGTTCTAATTGGGAACCACTGACGTAATCGGTTCGACATGTCATTTCGTTTGACAGAAGATGCGAACGGCGTTCGTCGTGCGAATGATGAAACTGTTCGCCACTGCAATTCATGATTTTTTATATATAAATATATATTTTTTTATTTGTTGGAGGGTGGGGTCATTTTATTCCTCTCTCAATTCTATCGAGAATTTTTATATCAAAACCGTTTTATTATTTTTCGTTCCGATCCGATTTGACTTATGATTTCAAATTAAACGTGTTTCTTTTGTTTATTTGAATAGAAAACCTTTTTTTAACTGCCTTGGCGGAATCGTAAACGAATTTGTGTATGTGTGTGTTTCTTTATCGCTTATCCGATCACAATAAATCTTCCGATATTATTGTGTGCGCATCTAGGAAAGTTTTTTTATCATTACATTATACGGAGTTTCTATAGATAATTTAAAAATCGATTGTTTTGAATTTATAAAAAAATATAAATAAGTAAAATTATTCAGTTTATGGGAAGCTCACAGAACCGCCAATGATCGTTTCATTCTCGAGAATAAACTCGGCAAAATCTCACATTCAAGATTTGCTCACTGGCGTTAAACGCCGACACTCCGTTTGCACAGTCCGTGTAATTTCTCAAAGCCAATATGAAATGCATTTAAAATTAAACCGCTCGTTAAACACTCTGTTTGCACTCGTATGTTTACGTTTCAAAATCTCCACATATCACATACATACACATAAAGCTGCAGACAAAACGTCCGAACCTTTGCCCCGATTGCACCGGGTGCACATTTGGGTCAATGCACACCTTGTGTGTTTGTGCGTTTGTGTGTGTGTCCTGATTGACCCGGGGGATGTCGGGTCGCCGGATCGCATTCCGGGTGCATCGCATAACCAGGTCAAACGTTCCACGCCTTCGTGTGCACTTGTCCATCTTGCGGTCGTCTCTTTTCTGGGTCAGGCTAACAACGTGCGGTTCGTTTTATTTTACCTGCCCTTGCTCCAGCTAGTGCCACCTGCTGCACTCTTGGGTCATCTGGGATCCATAGATGCAATGCGCATTGTATGATTCCTTATTGTTGATCCGAAATGCTAGTTAGAATGGGAGCTCACGTACCTGTCTGCATATTTTGATGAGTTTTTGTAGAAATATGGCGTCACCTATATATGTGAAATTGAATGATAACGGGCTACTCTTAATAACTTTTCACTTGTATCAGGTCGAAGATTTTATTTTTGTACACTTATTAGATAAAGTGACAAATGTAACGTTTTAAATAAAGCATGTACACTGTACACAAAATCTTTAAGTCGATGGGGATCATTCCTCTTAAATCAATCAGACAATGAGATGTAACGCTTTTCTTTTCTAGCCAGATTATAGTTAAAAATTATCACTTTTCTTTCTCTAGACCCAAACACAAAGACAATAATTTCTTTCTAAACATTCCCTCTTGCTCTGCATCTCTGATACAACAGCCGTCTTCGAAAGAGCACATACACTCAAATCAATCTAGATCTGATCAGTCGACCTGTTTGGCTACCGTTCCTTAGGCACCCTCTACTATCTCTTCGACGAACCTGAGCAAGGAATTCTGTGAGCAGTCGAAGGATGCTTTTGAAAGCATCGGAATTTAGCCGACATGTTCTCGCGGCCCGGTTCACCCAGATTCCGCGATTCCTGCTATGTGACCTTACCGTGCGATGCTGTGCAAGTCACAATTTTTCTCTGTTTAACATTCTGCGTTCCAGTTCTTCGCTCACACTCCACATTTGTTGACGTTCGATTGTACGGAAAGAGAAATCACCGTCGAATTTGACCAAATTCCGTTGCCGTTTGTTCAGATGCTCTCGTGGAGTGCAAATGCTCTCGTAGAGTGCAAATGCTCTCGATGACAAAGACGACGATTTTCAACTAGGTGAAGTCTTACTGGAAAATAGAAGCGTTTTTCCTTGCTTTGTACCGTCTTGATCCATCCCATCTATCTATATTATAAATACGCTGACGATGCTCGAAATTTTCAGACGTCCGTGCCTCGAAACTCGTGCGTGAAGTTTATTGGCCCACCGCCTTACGCTCCGAGCTACGCGTCGTAATTACGAAACTGTACCCATTATTGTATATAAGGCGTAAAATATTTTTTTATTTTACATTCCGAATAATATTATTTACACAGTTGGAAGACTGCATGTAGTTTAAAATAGTTTTAATCTCAAACCAGAGGTGAAAAGATCGGCCGTAAATTATCTTACATCCTTTCAAGAATAAAGCCTTTATTTAGACTTTGACTAAAGTGCTCACTTTGTTCAAGCACATTGCACAATCACTATATTCTGTTGGAATTAATCGAAAATACTCAATGTTATCACAAGTACATTTCCCCCGTTGACTCATTAAAATTTCCTTAATCCGTTTTTATTGCAACTTGAACGTTATAGACGACGTTGCACAATTTTCGAGATATCATTCTGCACACTCTTCGAAGTTTTGTCTAAAATTGTCTACTGTACGTTTCAAATTTTCTGCACAAAGCTGGGGTCGACGTCCATTTCGGGCACATTCAACCGACCCGATAAATATAAATGTCTTTCTTCGAAGGAATCTTATTCTTGTTTTTTAAATACGCCATTCAATCTTGTCTCGTTGATTGTTCAAGAAGATACTCGTATTTTGCCTGTGACAGAAGTGTATCAAGTCAAAATATGGGTTTTAAGATTTAACGGTGACCGACGATTGTAAATCTCCATTATGTGTATGTTTATAATTGGAATTTAAGTTATAGCTTTCAATGTAAATGTCTTTGTCTTAGACGATATCGAAAATGTATGATTGAAAAGCAGTAGAAATCTATTCACATTTCAAATCGATTCCCATCTCCTTTATATTCATTCAAATATATTCAAAACCACGAACTCGTGACTTCGTCACATTACACTCTTTCTCATTCTTTCATCCGATATTTCAGTATCGTATATTCACAGTCATTATTTTGTCTCAATGACTCGATTTTCCTTCGTAACTATCATACTCGGCATTTTCCATTAACTTTCTTTTTTTCTAGTCTATATACATACTTAAAGCACATGACTGTTTATCTTCACAGTATATGGCGTCGCGCTGTCTGATCGATCATCGATCATAGATCGTTTTTTACGCATCTCGATCTTTGATCCGGCATTCAACATCGTTTTTACCATCGGCATTTAACTTCGTTTTTACCATCGGCATTCCACGTCTGTCAAACGCCCAAAAAGACGTGTCCCACTTTTCCAACGCCCAATTTGTATCGAATTGAGACGAGTTAAAGTCTAATTTGTCTCTTTGAAATTTTCCTCCAGTTTAATTCGCAATTGAAAACGTTAAACGACTTTTTTGTGCGTTTTTTTTACGAGTTAGATTACGTTATCGCTGCTTTTGATAATGTACCTACTCGTGTTTGAATAGAGGGGCATTCGTCATGTGTAGAATTTTTTATCTCATTTTCGACAAAATGTGAATTTAATAATGTGTGTCCACACTTAGGCCGGCAGCTTCCAGCGGCAAAACATAAAATTTTCATCTTCATATAAAATGTACTTTAGCTCAATCTAATCCCAAATTAAAATAAGATTTCAATTGGAATAGATCAAAGGCAATATGTATTATGTATGAAGATGGAAAAAAAGTTGTACCATGTGTTCAGCCGCTGAAAACTGCTTGCCCAAATGTGGACATGCCATAAGATCTGCTATTTCATGCGTTCAAATAATGTTAATTGTATGTTTAAGATGCGTTTTTTTCTGATTTCATCCAACAGAACTAGTTCAAATATTTGAGATGTTCCGTTAATGAAAAGATTTTAATGCAAGACAAATACGGTTTAATCCACGTCTGGTTTGTCTAGTGCAGTCCTTGGAGAGTGTTGAATAATCTTTTTATCATTGTTTACTATGTTATCTTGTCTGTAAACTTGAGTCTGATTTGATTTTCTTGTTTAATTTATCACTCATTTTTTTCAGTCTCAACAAGATAATTGATATGTATTGTCGGATTGTGAGAAACAATTGTTCTATCGATGATAACTTTAAATCATTTGTTTTATAAAAAGTGATAGATATTTCTATGTAGTATTTCATTGTTCATTTAAACTCAGTACTTATTGTGGAATGCTTTCAAGAATATTAAAACATATCGTATCTGAAAGATATAACGTTTCTTCTGAAATCGAACCTAGCACTTTTGAAAATCTGTTCATCCATTTTTCATATTCTAAAATCAAACGAATGTCATCACCTTCGTGGTTGATGGATCAACCCAATCTCTCCCACGTGCTCCCCCAGTGCAGTGTGTCGAATACATCTTCTAATATAATAATATCCCAGTTCCGTATATCTGTCTATATTTCCTGAAAAATGGTATATTGCAATCCATAGCTCAATTTCGAATAACGAATCTCATAGATACAAAATTGACATTCCACGGTGAGTAGTAATGTCGATTAACATCGCTCGATATTTGTACGACTTTATGGAGGGCATCCACTGCCGAGCGCAACGCAATAGACTAAGGACACAGCTATAGGAAACCATATAGGCGTCCTTTTCTTTCATATAACCGTGTCCCTAGTCCTTTTCATTCCGAAGAGAAGAGACTGCACAGCACACTGGGAACGAAAAAAAAAACGTTTGGATTAGAAAAATATTAACAACTGTTGATACCCAACGCACTGATCATTCTTCTAATACAATCATCTTGATTCTAATTCTAAATCAAGCCAGTATCACGAATCTAGACTTGTCAGAAAGCAAGCGAGCGCAGATAGACATAGTTACATCACCTCGAAGTGGGTCGACCACCGCCACGGTTACAAGCCCGGTACTTTTCCGCTGTCGAATCGCGATGCCATATTTTTTGTCGAACTTTTTTCGACTCGTTTTTTCCGTCGACAGTATTTTTTCGCCCCAGAGTCTCGCAGACTCGTCGGCGACATTGTTCTCCGACGGTCTGTGACGAAGATAGACTCTGCGTCATCGGCGAAGAGTTGCACGCACCGAGAGCCGAACGTTCTCCTCGGCTCGGTGTCGTGATGCAATTGTGACGTAGCACAATGGACATGCACCTGTGTCTGGTCTTTGTTCGATCGTGTTGTACGTATTTCAGTTTCCACTCTGTGGAAAAAGCGATATGTCGTTAGGTTTTGCGTACCGCATTAACAGCTAGAATGAAGCGATTTTGAGAAAAAGACTCAATTGTTCCCGTTGTCGACCACGCTGCGTGCCGCGAGCTGCTTGTCGCCGTACGCGAAACCTAACGTGCTTCCAGTGGCATGCGTTACTGTATAGCTTTGTTTCTAGTCCGTACCGTAATGCGTGCCAGTGGAAACCCCTTTTAAAGTTTTGATGCATTCGATTGTAGAAAGCATGCTAAAAACAAGCAAGCATGTTCTAGACACGTGTTACTATGGTAGTAATTGCTAATCAAGCACAAAATTTATATTTACAATTTTTAAGATCGAAGTTCGATTTATATTACATATTGAACGATTATTTATTACACCAATCGCAAATGTATTCATGAACTTATCTAACCTTAAATATACATATTTATTGATTCGTCAGCCAAGGATCACTGATAATGATTAATTTATTTTGTTTTTTATGCTTCAGATTGAGTGATATCTGTTTGATTATGAGGAATTTCGAAAACGGTATAATGATATAAAAGGTGAACAGATCATATTTTCCATTAAAAAATATTTTTGCTTATTTATATTTAAACACATTACACATCTAGTAATAATCAAATCACGAGTATGTACTTTACATGTCTAATAAATGTGCAATCAACTCAACATCGAAACCTTCGCGACTTATCTAACCTCAAATATTAAATAATACAAACCAAAACTCGATATTTTAATCAATTTTTCACCGCATTCGCTAATAAATACAGTATTTTCATCGAATTTGAACGGTATAACAGTTTCGTCGAATGCGCAGTATAATTTTTCGCAACGATCCTTTGTTTCGCGTATCGTTTTCAGAAAACATTCGTGATCGTTTCCATTCGCGGTTGTTTCACGGTCAGTATAATAAAACTGTTGTTGATTTGAATAATCGATTTTAAATGTCGATTTTGCATAATCGACGTAATTCGGTTCTTATCTCAAAGGGTTTAGGTCACCGGATAAATAACGAAAAAAATATATTTCAATAGCACTGTAAAAACATTTACAGTTTGAACCACTTCCTGTTAGTTATTTACATCATTTTTTTTTGTTTATCGTATTATTTTTTTATCTATTCATATTTGAAATGTGGACGAAATTGAATCATAATTTAGAAAAAAATATGTTTATTTAGAGTGGAACAAATTGATGTATGTGTTTGTTTGTATGTTCCATAAAAACTTCTTTCGCTTATTTGATCGCAGAGCTATTTTCTGCATATCTGGAAAAAATATTGTATCATTACAATTTTATATTTTTTATATATCAATTTACAATCAGCTTAAATTCTATAGAATATCGAGAAACATGTTGCAGAAGCTAGTCTCATAAAATAGCAACAATATGCAAAGCATATGTATTGCGTATGTATCGTAGGTGACGCTGTGTTGTAATCGTAATATGTACATCTTAGTTTATACCTACATGTTTATAAATTTAAATAAATCTATTCCGATTTAGATTTTTATATTTATGAAATAATTTTATTTTTAAGCCAACTTTCGACTATTCTTTCTAAACTGTAGTTGGACGATAAATATGTCGCGACGCGTTGACATTTATTTTCTAATCTGCTAAATTTCGTTTCGGTTCGTCTGAATTCACATCTCGAATCCAGATCAGACCGGCTGGATCGACCTTGTCTGAAAGAAAATATGTGTTTTCTTATATTATGACAGCCGATAAATCGCTATTCAGGAGTTTCAGCGTGCGAATGTATTTTGTTTTTCCTATGCCTTTTTTTTGTTCAGGGACTTGCGCAGCTCTATCGATTTTCCATCGAAGCTGTAACTTCGAACTCGTGGCGATTCTGACATGAGATTTTTCCCAGGAAAAGTGGTAAGGGAATGATTTGGGAAAGCAGAAAGTGGGAAGATAATGGCTGAGAGATTAGAATGTGAGAAGAAAATGGTTGAAAAATCGGAAAAGTGGAAAGGGAATTATTGGGAAATCGGAAAAACTGGAAGTGGGACTGTCTGAAATTTTTTTTCGAATTCGAAATGAAATGGGTCAAGGATGTCGAGTCGATGCTTTTGAATGTTAGAAGATCGATGAATCGTTTTAAATTTTCAATTTGATTTATTTTGTGTATCGGTTTTGAATGTGGGTTAATGTCTGGAGACTTGTGCGTAGAAGAGCTATTAATATTATTAAGTTTTGATATATTGGGTTCGTTAAATGATAGATTAAAATGTATAAAAACACTATTTGAGTTTAAATTACATTGTTAACTATCTAAAAAAAAAAACAATCAACAAATTATTTTCCATGCTAGATATTTTTTTCAGATGCTATTTGTCGATTAATCGACTCTCAGTAAACGTGTCACAACACCTTTTGCGTTTCTCTTTCAATGTAAACATTTTGTTCCAGCATCGAACAGATGTGTTCGTCATCAGCATGAGCTATTTTATTTGCGTAGTAAACGATTTGTTTCTATCGAATTTGCATACATATACTACGTCTCAAACAAACAAGTTTTTCACGCGTAGTCAATGTGTCTACGCTTAATTGAAAAAAAAGACTACACGTCTAGTTAAGCTGGGCCAGTAACCTTTGGCATCACATTGATTCATACTGTATTATACATACATACAAATATTGCTGTATTTTATATTGACTGATCAAGTACGATTCTTGATTTTGTATTTAACACCGACATTTAGAATGATTTCCACGCAAAAAACTCGATTAAACGAAAAAAAGATTATTGTAAAAATTCAAAATTTTTCATGTTTATTTTGAAAAGTATCCGGAATTGAAATCAAAATTGCTACGCACTTGATCTTGCATAACAAAAAATAATCTTTAGATTATAAATATTCATTTTACAAACAAATGGGGGTTAAATGAGCTTTGACCTCGTGTCTAACCTCGATAGGTCATCCCCATTCCAGCGAAGGACATTCCCGGGGTTTAAGCGTCTGTCTGGACTTACGTATTTCGCTTAAAGGGCGAGTTCAAGGGAAAACGAGTCGTTTATATTCCGGGAATGCTACGCACGATCCACCCACGATTTTCGAAGGCTATATATACAGAGAATGTGGATAAATATAAACTTTAATATGTATCAACATTATAAATTTTATTATAAAGAAAAGGCCAAGGGGTACAAGTGATTTCGAGAAAAGCGCGTTCAAAGTTGACCATGTACCTACTTGTATTAAGGAGGAGGTCGAGCGATTTGATGATATATTGAGGCACACGTTCCGAATTCGTTTATATCCTTTTGCCACCAAATAAATGAGCGTGCGTAGAAGCGATTCCTGTGCATAACTCAATTTCGGCAAAAATGTCATTTTTATCCCTTGACCTTTTCGATCGTCATATATCAACAAATTTTGACTGCCTAATATTTTACATAGAATTAATCACTATTGTTATATTAGTTATGCATCAAATCAATATCTTAGATTTTGTGCAAATTTGGCAGTTTAATGTTCGCGGTGATCCATATTACTATAGCACTTGTCCATATTAGTCGCTCTTCCTCTGAGTTTTATTCTTGAGGTATTTTAGTAGGGTTCTGTTTATATTTCACTTGAATGAAAAACTGCGTCAAGGTCTGCTTTTAATGTCGGAAAAGTGCGTATGTTGCTTGGCTTTTTATAAACCTTTGTATTTTTTTCGTCTCCTACGTGAGGAGCTTAGGAAATGGGGTTTAATGGTGCTTGGCTTTTGAATGGAGTTGTCTTAAGAGATTTTCTTTGAAAAGAGTGGAATTATATGCTTATAATTTGTTATTGTGTGCTGATTCGGATCATCGCTTTTATTTTCAACATAATAATTATGTACATTACAATGTACTTATAGCTAGAGTGATTGGCATAACGCTGTAGTTTTTCTCAAAAGATAAAATTTGGATTGTATAGGTTGATTTTATAAAATGATATGTACGTATAGGTATAAGTTCTTGATAAGAATTTGATTTAGAAATGGAAAATTTATCATTTTCCGTGTATAAAAGTTTTTAATATATTTTCAATATCATTTACAAGTAGATTCGTTCGGAAATCATATTGTATTTGCTCTCTATCCGACTTTTTTATCGCTCAAGGATTCGCATTTAGTTTTACATTAGTCACGCACTTGTATATTTATCGTATTTTAAATCTAATACAACTTATTCACGGTTTTCAAATCGACCTTGCCGCACGAAGGCTTTTCAATAAAATACCCATTTTACACAAATTCATAAGAAAAACATTTCTGGCAAGATGCGCAATATGCCGAAAAGCGACACTCCCCTATTTTAATATAATACACACGAGCTAGGAAAAACTAGAGATAATTCAAAAGGTTTTCCAAGCCAACTTTTCCGCGGAAAAGCTGCCAAAACGTGCTATGTCTATTCACAAAAAAAAGGTGTTATAATAAGTAAAAAAAAAACCTCACAAAGTGTCGATGTTTCGATAACGATCTTATATTCCGAGCTGCCAAAGTGCGACTTTTGTAAAACACTTTTATTTATGAACGGAACGAAATTAGATTTCTTGAAAAAATGCCATTATGAATAGGCTTTTCATTTTTTCAGGCTTCAACGGCTTTGTTTGAATGAAAGGTTATCGTGTGTTACGTATAACCGGTACGATGTGGTTATTATACAGTGGAAATTTTCCAATCGTATCGATTGATAATTGAAAACAGTCATAACTTAATATAATCGTCAATCGTTTATTTGCATTCTTTGAAATACAATTGATGCGTCAAGTTTCATGCACTTGTGTCAATGTCGCAATGCGATATGTGTGTTTCTTCATTTCATTTTTTCTCGATAATTTCCTCAAACGTTATGCAATTGAATAAGAGAAGCCTTTTGTTCAACTTTGCGGTTTCGAATGTTGAATAATCGTTGCGTATAAAATGAAATATTGAATAATATTTTCATTGTTTTGTATTCCAAGAAAATCGATATTCAACTCGCTGAAATTTTAACGACTCATTCTGACTGTCGTGCACGAGTATTTCCATTTTTTTTCCTGAAAAACGCGATCGGAATATATTTCAATTCTAGTTTTAGTCGATTTTTTTCTAATTCACTACACAACAGGAAAACAATGTTTAGTTTAGAACACTTTTTATTTAAGCTGATTCAATTACAATGATAGTTGGAACAAATGATGCGTATAAGAGATGGATTTTTGAAGTTCACAGTGGAAGGACTGACTAACTCTAAACTACACGCGCTCCTTCTAACTATGAACTGTCAAAACATCCGCTGAAAAAGACAGACACGCTACAGTTAGTACAACAATACATACATCCATCTCGTTCCCCCATATTTTGACTGTTAAATTCGTTTTATTTTCAAACCCAGAGGTGAAAAGACCGCCCTCTTAGTAAACTAACCAGAGAGTTAAAGACAGTCCTTCCACTGAGAACTTCAAAAATTCATCTCTGATATGCGTCACTTGTTCCTATTGGTTCATTGTAATTGAACCAGTTTAACTAAAAAGTGACTATTTATCAAATTTCCACATCGATTTCGAATCAAAAGCCTTGACGCACATGAAAATTGAAATGCACGAAAATCGATAGCAACGCCTCGTTGAGCGGAAGAGACCCGAAGCTCGGTTACATCACGCTATATGCCCTTGTGAACCTTTGAGAACCGCCGTTTTACGTAACACGATTTCGATTTGTACTCTAGGATTATTTCTAGAGCCCAAGAGACACATGGAGACCGGGAAGTTGGACATTGGACAAGTCTAATATTGCATTCGCCTCCGATGATTTACATATGTTCTTTTATTTGGACTAGTAGTGCCACAGTTCGGAATTAATCAAATGTGTAAATAATATTATTCGGAATTTTATAAAACTTCGTATTGCCATCTATGTGTGAAATAAAAAAATATCCCACATTTGGATTTTACGCCTTATATACGTGAAACGGTGCTGTTTCGTAATTACGACGCGTGGCTCGGAGCCTAAGGTGGTGGGCCAATAAAGTGAACGTGCCGAGTTCGAGACACGTCTGAAAATTTCGAGCATCGTTAGCGTATTTATAATATAGATAGATGTAAATTATATGCACACGGTGCGTGTTCGTATAACCACGTTTTTTTTATTCACCGACTTACTTCTGTGATTCGGCTTCGCTTGAGAATCTATCTACTTTAAGTTCAAACGTTCGATCATAAAATGTATCGAATCAGAAACCTTCGTAAATGTGCATACAATAAATCTAGAAAGCTTAATTGTGATAGAATAAGCAGTAAAGAAGAGTATGAGGAACACACGCGTACATTTATTATTTACCAACTAGAACGTTTTGCATCACGAATGTTGATCGATTCGGTTATTTTTGATACATTTGTTGTTTCTAGCTGAAAATAGTTGAGATTTTTTTCATGAAATGCATCATGTCGAGTTTCTGTGCGCTCAATTGATATTTTGTTCAGTTTTGTGGAAAATTTGATTTATTTTCGGATTTTCGTCTGTTCTATTTGTGGTTACAATAAGCCATTAATTGCTCGATAAAGCAAAAAAGCTATTCATGGATTTTGTGAGGTTTCGTGAATGAATCCGTTATGAAACTGAGCCATTGGCTCGGAAAATATTTCAATGGCACAAAATCGTCAATTAAGATAAGCCCGGATAATTTCACTCAATGAATACACTCTTTAAATATCACGAATGTAAAAAAATCGATTCTCATTTTTCGAGCCAAATAAACGACAAAAAATAACCTCTGTATGTACACGGCAATTAGTTTTCAAGAATTGAATGAAAATATGTAAACTTTTTTCAGCGAAATGTAAACAATATTTCACTGATGTTGATTTTCTTTAAAAAAATTGGACGTTCAACACATTTTCGTGTAAACAAATTATTTCACACTACAAAATGAAAAAAGCGCATCAAATATTTATTGTATTGAAAATATTTTCTATTTTTGACCTGTTTTCGATATTTGAAATATTCTACGCTGAACGCTCGTTCAAAATACGCTGAAATGGAACCATTTCAAGTATTTTCAGCGCGCTTCGAACAAATTGCGTATATTGCAGAATTCCATCAAACGCCCACGAGCTTATTTATTCGAATTATAATATGCTAGAGGAAATGGATTAAAATAGATGTATTATTTCTGTGCCACTGCACAAATGTAACCGATGTCTTATAAACACTGCATATTCATCGATCTTGGATCGTTACGGTGTTTGTAGATCGCTCATATTAGCTTGATTTATCGCAGATGATTTAACTTGTAAATATGATTAATTTCGCTGGCAGATATTGTTAATTGAAATGATTAATTTGAAAAATTAAATAAACGTTATCGTTTGAAATAAAATTCGGACATACACTATTAGATTTATCGTCAGTCAGTCGCTACATTTTGAATCGGACTTGAGTCTCGGTTTCGTATCTATGGTTATTTTTTTATTAAGGGTCGCAGAATCAATTTGAAAAATCGATAAAATTAAAGACAACGCCAGATCGCAGTAGCTATTTTTCACTATAAAATAAAGTGCTTTAGCAGTTTAAACGCTTCGAAATTATTTATCACTCGAACGAACAATCACCCGGTCCATCATCATTTGGAGCACATCGAACTCCTCGACATTGAATATTCATCGAAAAGTCTATTAGCCCCCCATTTCCTCAATTTATCGGTCGTTTACACTCGAGCCTGTTTCGTCTTTAAGTCCATTCACAACTCAAAATAGACGCACTTCTCCCTTTGAAGAAAAACCTCCCCAAAAGGAGCGGGAATTATTCCCCCCCTTGACTTACAGTAATAATTCACGGTCTTCTCTGTGTGCGTAGGACGAAGGTCGACGTTGAAAGATGGAATCGTCGAAGGAGCCTCGTCTGCAAAAGCCTCGGCGGAAAATTGAGTTTGTGTAGAGCCGGCTTTAGCCTTCGGAACGTGTTAGGTTCTATCCCTCGTCGGTATTGAGCCCGTTCCAATTTGATTCCGTTCCAATTGTAACGAAGGTTTCGCTCGTTTTATGGAACGAAGTTTTTTTTTCGGTATTGTGTTTTTTTAGAAGTAAGTTATTCAACAAATTTACAAGGTTTATGAGTTGAAAATTGGTTAGGATAAAGCTAATTTTATTATTTTTAATATAGTATATGTACATATGCAGGGATGACGAGAGGGGACACCAGGGGATGCTAAGTACCCGGGCCCAGCCTCCGAGGAGGTCCGGATTGTGTTTGAAATTGATGTGATGATTGATTGAAATTTTGATTTGATGTGAATGAATTTCAAATTTTGTGATGTGTCCACAATTAAACATTCTGAAAATGAAGAAATTGCAATGAAAAAATTTTCACCTGCAGCGCTAATTATTATTTTTGATATTTCAATGTTATAATTTTTTGGGGGGGGGAACTAATGCCACGAAATAATACCCGAGCCCGGATTTTCTATCTGTACTTGTGTTTGTATCTTGAGATTGTATCTCATAAATGTGTGAAATCTCGATCTCTTGCTGCCATATGACGACTGAATTTCACAAAGGGCACAAGTGAATGAGAACGTGTGTATTATGGAAAATTAAATTTTCCGACGGTGCGAAATGCATCGTTGCACCCAGTGTTGTAGTCGAGGGGGAGCGCACGGGAGCGCGCTCCCTTACCTCTTTCGGGCGTGGGAGCGCGCTCCCCCATGAAAATTTCAAATATCAAAATAGCATCAAAGTTTCAAACATATTGAATTCTGAAAATCTAGACAAAGACAATGAAAGCACATAAAATCCTAAACATTTGCTACACATAACGAATTTTGTAACAACTCAAACTGTCTTTTCAACAGTCTCTCATTTCCGGCTGTCAAAATTTATTGCATGTTATTATTTGGTCCTTTGATAAAGGCGGACCTTTGGCGAGTTCGAGAGCCATGTGCGTTTAGGCAAAAATCGAGCCCAATTCGATACGGTAGCAGGTAGAATTTCTAGGACTGGCTACAAAAAAATGACTTTGTTCGCTGAATTTGCATAAAATAAACAATTCGTGCCGACTTTTTTTTTCATAAGTATTGTAAATATGGTTTCACATGGATATGCAAGAAAAAAATCGATTATCACATCTTCATTAATGGTTTGGTCATTAGAGTAATTAAATTGAGTCGAAATCAGTTATGTAAAAATGCATGTATATTGTGAAATTATAATGAAAATTTGCAAAAAAAAAATCGTAGAAAAAATGTATGGGGGGGGGGGGGTGATGAAAATCAAGCGCTCCCCCACCTCAAAATTTACCACTACACCACTGGTTGCACCGATCGAGTTGCGCGCGAAAATGCGAAAAGCGAAAAAAGCGAGGTTCGACCTTCGTCCGCGGCGCTAGTATCGAGCGGGGGCGTGTCCTCCACCGCCGATTGCCGAAGGAAGCCCGGGGTTGCGTAGGTCGCGACCTTCACCGTGCGCCCGCGACGCATAGTCGCCCTTGTTGCGTAACGGCCGAAGGTCGATATTCGCGTTCGTTTCGGTTTCGGACTTGCATATTCGTATGGTTAGAACGGTGACGGGGTTAACGCTTGGTGCATTTTGATTGCGCATTTTTTTCGCATCGCAGATACGGTTTGATTTTGATTGAACGTTTCGATATGAATTATATCTGTCGATTAGTGTGAGATTTAGATTGATCGATTTTCTCGTTAATCTCGTGTGTATTATTCTTCAAATGACACATTAACAATGGCAATGACAAGTTTTACATAGTGAATTACGATATTGTATCAAAAAAATGTCGATGCAATTGAATAACTTTTTTTTTATTGTCGAACGACTCATGTTATTGAAATTATCGGCTCATCTAATCACACAAATGAGTCTACACACAGATTTGTAAAAATACTAATTTTAATCATGGTGGTAATTAAAATATCCAGAAATATTAAAATTCAGTATGAAATTCAATTATATTCACCTAGAAATCATCTAAAGCTGGTTTTCACCTCCACTAGAGAATAGCGGCAGCAACAGAATACGACCCTCAGTCACAATATAAACAATATGAACCCCAAGAAACAATCTTATTCGTTCACATTGTGACCCAAGTTATCGGACCCTGTCGCTTTATATGAAACATTGCTTTAATATTTAACATGGCTAAGGGCCGATCTTTTCACCTCTGGCTTGAAAATAAAACGATTACAAACTGCAAACTAATTCCCAACTACCAACTGTCAAAATCGAAATGGATGTATGTATTGTATAATACGAACCATAGTATGTCTGCCTTTTTCAGCGGAACGTGTTATTTAAAATCATTTCATTCTCAAACTAGAAGTTAAAAAACCGACATTCAATCGAAATCCGAAACCCCCCCCAAACAAGCTCGACGCACACGCGTGTAGAGCCGCCCTAAGAATTTCCCGCGCAGGAAAAGCGCTCAGTGCGCCGACGTCTCTCGGAGCGCGCACACGCGCCATCTATAAAGCTCAGCTCGCACACGTAATAAATCGTGTCATTATCGATCTCGTCGCGATGACGCGGACGACGAGCCCTCGACTCCGTCGTCATCATCAGCTCGCGACGATCAGGTGACGATCAGTCTGCGGCCGGACACCGCGCAGCACTGACGTTTAATCGGCGCTTCTTTTTCCGTGCAATTTCGGTGCAATCGTGCACGCGTGTTTCCCAGTGACACTTGTAAAGTTGAGGCGTTTTTATTACGATTCGGTGAGTTTTTTTTTTGAGTTTGTATGTAGTGATTTCGATTTCTTGTGATATCAATTTTGATATTATTATGTGGATTTTGTTCATAAATGTCGACTGAATTTTACAAAGGGCACAAGTGATCTTTTTTTATCGATATTGGGTTAAGTACAGAAAATTGCTCTATATGTGATACTAAACCATTTTTTGTGCTTAACTTGTGCCCTTTGTGAAATTAAGTTTTCATATTAGATACGTTTTATTTAAATGGAATTAAGTCCGGGACACATGACAGGCGTTAAGTGCGCGTTTTAATAGAGAACTTTTTTTAAAAAGAGGCTGTTTAATTGTCACCTAGTCAAACATAATTTTTGCTAAATAGAGATTTCACTGTACCCAGTTAGCAAACTTAGAAAAAAAAATACGATGTTATCATGAATTTTCATTATGTATTAGTCATGTTTGATTTCCCACTACATTGTTTATTTATCTTATTGACATTTGTATATCTCAAAACGATTACGTCTTTTATCATTTATCTACACATATAATTAAATAATTATCCAGCACAATCAAAACAAAACAAAGAAACAACATATTAAATCCATTTAGGAATAGGTATACATAACTATTATCAATTTCGTACGATCATAAAATTTAACACTTACAAATCGAATAGTTTTTATGCATCACAAGACCACCTTGGACGATTCGGTATAAGAATTTGTCCTTTGAACGCATACCAGTTGTCGATCTCGATGTAATTGCATTTTTAAACATGGATTTCGTAATGCATACTTGCCTTTTATAAAATTCGAGAAAACTCGTTTTTAAATCAAAATTTAACGTGGAAATATTCGAATCTTAGAAACTTACATGCAGTTGAACTTTGGTTATCCGGGCTAATTGGAGATGAAAGTAGTCCAGATAATCTAATAGTAAGTTCTGATTTATATTAAATTTAATTCCGATACATTTTTAGCGAAACTAGGTTTATTTCATGCGAAATAATATTTGTTCAAGATTGTCTTTTTGAGAAAGCTATCCGTATTTTTCAGCAGTTTTATCGATCTTGTCTTGTGTTCAACAAACATTCCGTGTTTGTCGAATATAATCCTTTAAATCGTTCAGTGTCATGTTTTACTCTGATAATCCTACGTATCCTTTTAGTCGAGGCCTGTATCGTGAATTATAATAGGCAAAGTCGGTGACCTGATCAATGATAAAAAACGAACGAGGGTCAAACCGTTCGTATTAAACAGTTTCTTTTGTTCGCATCCCACAAAGAAGTTCAAATAAATACAGAAGAGCAATGAATATTATAGATGTGGCTATACGTATTCGTACTGAGTGCAGATAGTCACATTTTTATACTAGTTGCTGTAACTTGGTATCACTCGAGACTGTAAACATTAAGTACAGTATTCGTAATACTAAATGCAAAATATCTGCCGATTCATGTTAAATTGCGTCGCACGTGTAGGTCAAACTTAATATGTATGCTGTGATATGATGTAAGAAAGTCACTGTGATTAACATGAAAAATTCGCGACCCTGTCGATTGTAAAACGTTACGATACCGAAACATTCCCAGATGTGCACACAACAACTTAGAAAAGTTTCATCGTGATAAGATAAGCGGCAAAGAGGCATATATGAAACGCATGCACACATTCATGATTAGAATTCATTTCAATACCTAATCGAATTTTATTATTTCTATAAGAAAATTATTTTCGTTTTCGTGTTTACGACGCTTCGTTCTAAAAAAATCGTAATGTGTTTTCGGAATGTCTCGTGTGATTCAGAAGAACTCGGAAGCAAGGTCTCTTCGTTACGTTAAGTTACGTGATCGTTACGTTGCTGAAAAAAGACTATTTTTGTCATTTTACAGCATTTTACTGAGAATTGTTCGAGATTGGTCAAATATTTGAATCGTTTGTGGGGATTCGCATGTTAATCGGCATTGCGAAGTTTGAATAGCGATTATGGAATTTGTTATAAAGTTTGCACGCGTAACCACGAACGTGTGTGCTTCGATTAAATATTTTCATCTGAAAATGGTTTTGTTTAATCAGGTTTTATTTAGATTTCTGAGAATCTCATCATTTTCCTTGTCGGTATTGTTTTCTTGTGTTATTGTATTTTAAAAACACAAATATGAAAAGTGTAATTTCAGATCGATAAATCATGTAATTCTAATGTACAGTAAAATATTAAGCACGTATATAGGTTTTTTAATGAACCTATTTATTATAGCATTAGTTGGTACGTGTCAAAAAAGCGATTTTATTAAACAAATAGTAATTGTTATCGTTCTACATAAAAAATAAAATCAAAGTCTCCACACAATTATTAGAAAACATTTGAACAAACAACAAAATCGATGTTTTCTCTATAAACACGTCGATTATTATTTCTTCGGTAACACATACATAATTGCTGTCGTAGGTTAACCACGTAACGACAGTTTGTTTTGAACTAACAATCAGATATATTTTTCTATTCCGACGAACGCCATTTACTATGACAGGAAGTTCAATCTTACGACTATGAATTTATGGCGTTTTCATTGATCGACTCTGTTCGGTAGAATCACTATGACGCATTTCGTTTTATTGTTTGTTTTCGTTTTTGCAAATTATTCAATATTCCAATCACGGCGAATAAAGGCCTTGAACCTCGAATTTTCCTCTCCATTTGCTCAATTGATTATCTCGAGTGGATAGGAAAATTCTTGAGTTGAATATTATTTTTTTTAATGTTAAAGTTCAACAATACCAACTGATTTAACTTTGACATAATCTGTCCTTAAGATGACTCGATGTGAATTAGATTTTTATTTAAATTGTCGAAAACTAATCAAAGATTACTGAACTATCTAAAATTGACTTGAAGTGTTCTTAAGATCTAAAGTTTGCATTAATTCACTTATTGAATTTAAACTATACAACTCAAAGATTATAACGATGATTGGTTCATTAACTTATAATGTACTATTATTAAAATTGAATTTAACTAGTCCAAAGTTGACTTGAACTGACCTAAAATCTATTTTAACCAATTTAAATTTGAATTGAACTAGAAAAACTTCTTTATTGTTCAAAAAATCAATTCATCGACTCGATTCCTTGTTGGAAGCATTTTCAAAACGTCAACATTAGGTTTTTTTTCCAGATCTATTTCAATTCTGTAAATTTTCTACGTGCTCGTTTCGGGTCATGTTGATTTTTCCAATCTAGAACAAACATCTCGAGAGTTTTCCTTTCGCAATTTTATCTCTATACAGTTTATTCGTTCGATTCGAATATTCGAATAGTTTTTATTCGATTTGCAAAACATTTCCGTAAACATTTCGCAGTTGCAGAAATGTTATCTGTAAGTTTTTGCATGCAGAATTTAGTTCAAGGCTCCAGTTGATAGTCAAAGTGTACTTTGAACGAAAAGAAATCTTATATAATAACAGAATTAGAATCTGAATAAACATATTCTTATCTCAGTTTTTTTCAATCCTACGGAAAATTTTATGAATTTTCATTGTTTCATCAACCTGCGTGAGTTCGTTAGTTGTGTGAATGTACCTTCGATTTGAAAATGTAAATGGACTTTAGCGTTTTCGACCTTCTTCAGTGTTTATTTGCAGTAGCGGCCAGAAACAATGACCGTCTGCAATTTCGATAAATATTTATGAACGTTCTCGTTTACCATTATTATTTTTTTCTGCTTTAGTTTTTCTCTACAGTATTTATGTTTTACTTTGTTCGATCTTCATGTATGTGCGAAAACAAAGCCAACGAATTAATATAAGTACACGTTGCATACGAAAGCAAGCAATAACGCACGCACTTAATTTAGAAAAAAATATTTTGGCTTATTCTGAATATTTTTTTTGCGAAAATGTTCATTGACTTTGAGTTATTTTGTCCGAATGGAAATTTATGTTAACACAATGGTTTTTTTAGGTTTACTTGATGTGTTCATTACATTTTTTAATGTCCGAATTTGTCACAATATTTTTTTGAAAATCAACGGTTTATTTCATATATTTTCAGTGAATTATTCATTAGTTTTTCTTTTCGTATTCATTTTTCGTGAAATATTTATTCAACGAATTATTTATCCTGAAATAATTCATTTTGACAGAATCATTTAGCATTCATTTGAATTTAATAAGAACTCGCAGAAAAGTCGTTTGATTTTTCATGTTTTGTATTTTATTTCTCGAACAATGTATGTAATTCGATTTGAATGCCTAATTTTTCGATTATTCCATGACCCAATTAATTATGGATATCAATAGTTACATGCACGTATTAAAATACGACTGCTTTGACTGAACGTTCCAAAGTATTATTCTGATATAATAGTTTTTAATTAATTAAACTTGTTATTTTTATAACACGAAATTGCAGAATTATTCAAATTTTCCTATTAACTGTCATTATAAATTCGCATTGTTAAACACGACAAAATAATTCATAAAGTTTTTCAATTTGACATTATCCACGATTATTTGAGTTTCGTTCTTTGAAAGTCGCGTGTTTCCGTTTTATTTATATTTGACATATTTTATTATACTTCTCGTTATCACGAACCCTTTTAGTCTAATACGAAATTGCGTAATTTCACGTTTTCATATTTTCTAATCAATCTCGAAAAACAGAAGAAACCTTATGGAACGAGAAACCCTTCTTACAATTAGATCTTTGACGTATTCTGATCGAAAATCACGCAAAAGGGAAAGAAAAAAATGGAATGTGTAAAAATCGTTAAGAATTTATTTCTGTTAAGATTAGTATCTCTATCCTTCGTGCGTCATACGATTTTCATACATTTTTTTTCTGTGAAAATGCCGATTTGAAAATCTAGATAAGTCTATAAAAAAATAGCTTTTCGCGATTTTCTTACACGTTTCGTATACTGAGCGAATTATTTTCGATTAGAATATAAGTCTATTATACAGAAGTTTTCATTAAAAGCGCTCGATCTTTGAATCAACTAAAACAATTTGTATAAGTTTTATAAATATAGCAACGATTGTATTTTCATTTCATTCATCTGGACTATCTACAGTTTATGATTTCAATTTTATTTTATTTAAGCTAAGCTAATCGCATACGATAACAATATGAAAGCTGCTTTAGTTGTTGTAGATTCATTAATATGGCCTATCGAAAAGTCTTATACAATATTTATTTTGTAGGGCTTCAATAAGGAAATGCGCATTTCCCACTATACATACAATATATTGTTGAACGTTATGAAAAACATCACATGTTGTTTTTCCGAATAGAAAAAAATATTATTGCCATACGAAACGTGTTATATACAGCTGCGTAGTTTCTTTACGAAATCATTTTTTAACACCGAAACGAATTTTTACTCAAAAGCGAATTAGTCTCAATTCGGTCAGAACAAACGATCGCCAAGAATAAAAAAACGCCATTCCGAAGACATAGCGACTCGCTAATTTTTTCGAACTGTCAAATCGTGTATTTTCACGAATTCGCTGTGCGTTTTTCGCCGGTTTCAGGACCTTGGCCGAGCGTGCTTTATTTTCGGTATACGATCCGAATATGTGTACATATGCCACTTCGCAAATGGTGTGTTATTATTATACCGTGACGCACGTACGATTCTGTGTTTTTAATTGTGATCGTGGACGTGAGTCATGTTATTTGTTTGCTAATTTTGAGGATTTTCGTAATACCTTGTTACAGCGTTTGTATCTTTCAATTTGATAAGAATGAGTTGAATAATTGGGTTATAAAGATCATATATTACTAACAAGGAGTGTGCACATAAAAATACTAGAAACATTGTAGATGTGTAGTGTAAGCATAGCTATGAAATTGTTGTGAAGTACGAAGCATACAAAAAATATATGAATAATGGTATCGATGAATTGCTCACTTATTTTATGGACTTATATTCTTAAAAAATAAAATTATCGAACAGATGCATTTACAATTAGTCATTTAACGATTGTTTATTATTTTTTACATCAATATTGTGTCATCGTATAGTGATTATCCTAATCAACCTAATCATTCTTTCAAGTCGAACAGTCATAAATGAATTCAACGTTTCGTTTTATAATTTTTATCACAGAATCGACTTATAATATCTGGCTTTTTAATTATTTACTTTTCGCAACATTGATATAATAAAAATTTAACTGCTATGCTTATATTTTATCAAAACGCAAAGACAACTGTAAACGCGTTTATTCCCATTTTGATGACACGAAAGCGTTCTTTTAACACATGTCTCGTATTCAAAACCGACGCATTCAGAATTTCAACGCATGTTCCAAAACGAAAATTTGGGTCAGCGAATTATTTCAACCCATAGAATGTGTAATACTTGATATTTTCCTGAATAAAACGATTTCCTAAATTAGGAATTACCCGATTACGACGAACTCCAGTTTTCCGCGAAGTCAGTAAATACACAAGTCCGTTAAATCCTCGTTTAATAGCATTAATTTCACGTTATCGTCCCCGGTGTGTCGCTCTGTTACTGCGACAGCGCTCAATCGCAATTTTCCATACGACACTATAGTTTGTGATAATTAAGTGTGCTTTGATACTAAACTGGTCGGTATTATTAATAGATAGAGTGCAACGTTCGCCGGTCGCACAAAGGGAATCTGAATCGGATTTTCGACGGGTTAAATGCATTTCGATGCACATCGTCTGATTCACGATGAATTATCGAGGTATGGACTTCCTCAGACATTGTCTTTTGGCTTCGACGAACGGTGCCGTTGGCCAAAACTGTTATTTTTCGATTCTAGTTTATTTTTCATTTTCAGACCACTGTTTTCCTTTCGAATTAGCCTCGCAGTAGGAAGTGACAATTCGTGACGAATTTAACACCCTTGTGTGTCCGATGCTCGTTTACATTATCGAATTTTGGCTTCTGGTGTCTTGTTAATGATTTTCGAAAGACGGACTATTTAACTATGTTATATGGCAATATAGTCGTTGAATATTAAGTATTTAAAAAAATGTATTGTGATATTGTTTATTTGGTGATGAGCTTTCGCCGTAATATAACGCCAGACGGAATTGAAATATTATTATATTAGATATGAATTATCTTACTAAAATTTGTATGAATGCTAGAGTGAAATTCATTTAAAGCATTGACGCTAATTTCAATTTCACTATAGACTCGTTAAAGCTGAACTTTAATCTTATACGTACGAAATGAAATAATTGAGAATCTATTGGCAGGTCCATCCAAACAATTAAATCCAACTAAAATAATAATATATGAAGATATACTTTTTTGTGCAATATATTGTGTTCTGTCGATTGTGTGTAGACACAGCTTAAGATTGCACTAGAGCGTTAATTTTGCTATCGCAATATCGATTTTCATTAGTGATCTTGACCGATTTACAACCGGCCGGTTTTTCTTCGTAATTTTGACCATAAAATTCACCTTCGATCGGAAACTTTACCAGTTGAATCATATTTTGTATATTTTTCCCTAAAACACGGAACAGAACGTTTCACCTGTTCGCAATGCAAATTTTATAGTTTTTATATGTTAAATAAACCGTTTTTATTTGCGTTTTTAAAGGCTCTATTTGAACAGATTGATATTATTTTTTTACGTCGGAAAACCCGTTTTTCGAAATATCGTAAATGACGAATCATGACGCACAGATCACTTAATTTGTTTTAATTTTGATGTTAATTATAAATTCTAGTTGATTCTGGTGGATTTTAGTGTTACATATTGAACACGATTACATTTTGAATACTTTTTAGTGTTTGATCGATATAGATGCACAAAATTATTTGATTGTTTACCAACAATAACAATACATCACTTGTCAATTAAAATTTTTGTAATTCTCAATCAAAATCAAAACATGTACAATCTGAACAAATCGACGTATAATAAAAAGATTATAACTAGATTTCGACAACATAATTAAATCAGATAAATGCACAAAATTAGAATTCAAAGATCACCTAGAAAACTATTAACAACCGCTTTATTAATACATAAATTGGATGCATAAATTTGTCATTCAGACATTCGATATCCGCACACGAGTGGGAAGTTTATATTCCAAATACTTTGGCAAGGCTCACCCATTTATTTGTTCGCTATCATCGAACATGATTTACTCTCGAGACTTTCAAAAGCGTCTTATAAATTTATAATCGCTAGCAATAAATTCGGCATCGGCATGAAAATCGAAATAAATACTGCGAGTGTTTTGGATGTTGGCAAATCCGAGGTCGAGACTTGAAAATAACGCCGAAAAAATGCGAACGAATATTTTCGCATTATGAAACTTTTCATTCGAAGTTAGATTTGAAAATTATTTTCAAAAACACTGTCGAATTAACGCATTTAATAAAATGGTGCGATGTAAAAAGTGCGCACATTTGTCGGTGCTCTTTAGGACTGCGCTCCTTAGTCGTGGTACTGAAAATAACGAAAATTCCTGTATTTTTCTATAATTTTTATACTTAAAAATTTTTCATCTCTTCATTATGTGCAATCGTTTTTTAGAAAATTCCAAATGATTTATTTGCGTATAAAATTCAGAGGCTGATCTTGAAAATTCTTTCTCTCGCGAAAAATCATTGAAGTTGTGTCTAATTCGGTGTAAGTTTATTTTTCGATCTCGAAAATTATATAAAAGCGTAGAGTTATATCAGATAATTTAAATAATGTTTTTTTTTTCACGTGGGAAGAGATTGTATCTTTTTTTCTTTCGAGTCATTATGGTTGTGCAATTTCTAATACAGATCGCTTTCACTTGAAAATTTCTCAATCTACAGGAAAATCTGCATAGAAACGGTTTTTTTCAGTTTTATAATTAATATAATCTCGGAACATTTAGATATGAGTAATCATACAATAGTCGAGTTATTACAGCAATTACACTGAATTGATTTATGATTCAATATACGTCCGTTTAATAAGACACAGATAAATAGCACGTATAGATATTTGTATTAATATAATTTATGTAATGTATGATATCTTGACGCATTCATGAAAATCGCAAATTATTCATGGGACGTCGTCCAAATATCTTAAAGATATTTCAGCAATTTTTATGATTTGTATTATAACTCACAATTAGTACAAATTATTTTTTACTAGTAAGATTGATTAATTCGATATTAATTCGAGAATATATTGCAAATTGTAAGATGGTTCACAAACAGGGGTCAATATTGCTTTTATCAACTTGACTTATGATGACAGTGAACTTTTATTTGCATCGGAGATGATTCCGTTCATTGAAAATTGCTCTCTTTAAAATGATTATGCATAAATTTCTCGTATAAGATATACTTATTATGCACTTCAATATTTATGCCCGATTTTTTATTCGTATGCTAAAATATAAGTAGGTTCTTATTTTATTCCCCCAATAGAATTCGTCAGCTCTTATAGGTTTTAAATAATAATATATAATGAATATTTAACTTATGTAAGATTGTAATGGGAAAAAAACGTGATTTTACATTTTGATCCATTTTGAAATTCGCCACTTTGTCTATTTCGAACATGAGATCCAAAAATCGACAAAAAATATCGCACAGAGCCAAAAGCTGTAAGCCAATATATTGGCTGTTGACTTTCTCTGTGTCGATCTATAGATCAGTGATCAAAGATTATTTTAATCGATCCATTCGACGTGATTTACGATGTTTATTCTAGAAGATTTTTAAGTATCGTTTTATTCCAATGGATGCTTCGTTTTTCTATCTTTGTTTCAGTTTTGTTCAATGTTTTTTATTATTGATTTTTTGATAATACTGTTATATTTTGAGTGGTTGGTTACCTTCGTGTTAATATTTAGATACGCTTTCGAACAATAACCGGAAAAGTTGTAATCGAAACATATGGCTAATTAGTAATAAGCTTATCTTAAAGTACTCGAGTTAAACTAATATTGTTTAAGGGAAAACAAAGGTTCGACATTTAACCACTTGGGAAAAATAAATGATTCATTATAATAATCTTAAATGACTAATCGATATCAATATACAATCGATCGCGTGTTTTATTGATAGTATATCCACCAAAACCGCATAACGATTAAAATTATTCAATCAGCTTCGAATATTTTTAATTATTTTCAATTTAGAGAGCATTGAATGAAATTGTTTATTGAATCTATTAAGTCAAATTTAATTAAACTCTAATTATACAATCATTAGTATTGTTTAGATTTAAAGTACCATTATGAACAATTAAGTGCATAAAAGTAATGAATGGAATTAAAGAAATGTTGAAAGACACATCGAACATATTTCATCGTTTTTTCTTGATTTTTTGTTTCATGGAACGACTCGCCAATCCCATTGAGTACTATTTTCATGATGTAATTGTAATATTATACACAATAGAATGCATTTTTTTCACTTCAATGTAATATGTCATTTATTTAGCGTTATCATCACAGCCAGACATACAAATCAATACAATCAAAATATAAAATACAGTCAAGCTTTTTATAAGGACAGTGTTTGTCGGGATATCTGGATGTCTGAACGTTCGAATGTCAGGATATCTATGATACGATTCAAGTTCAATAACATATTATCGCACTTCCCGTATTTTTTTCTACAGTTTCAGGACAATGACTCATCTCGGCGAGAGGAATCCTTAGATATGTGGCGTTTTCCGATGTACATATTTTTTTCAGAAATCGCTTTTTCACGAATCTGGACAGTGGCCAAAACCGGTGCGTTGTCGAAACACAGACACGAGTCCACTCGACCGAATTAGAAGCCGAAAATGTCTCGCTGAGAAAAAAAGCTTGCAATTCAAATTTCATCTCGGCTTTTGAAGAAATAGACGCCGTTTGGAGCTCGCGGGATTATTGATAGCGTCGCGCCTCCATCACACGTCAGTCCGAACGAAAAATAGACTCGTTCTGTTTATTTTCGGCTGAAAACTGGAAACGGGACGTGTTATATGAGTTTCGTTTTATGTTTGATGACTGAAAATGCCAAGGGGTGCAAGTGATTTCGGGAAACGGGCGCTCAAAGTTGAGCGCGTACTTATTATGTACGTGTATTGGGAGGAGGTCGAGTAATTTGATGATATGTCTCGGTATACGTTTGAAGTCGTTTATATCCTTTTGCCAACAAGTTTTTAAGCGTATATAGGAGGGATTTTTGTATGTTACTCAATTTCGGCAAAAATGGCTCTTGTACCTTTTGGTCTTTTCAGTCATTTGTAATTAATTCGGATATGCGTTAAGACGGAAAGACGTATAGCTACTAATAACTACACTGAAAATATTAACGAACACTTGGTGAGAATGTAGCTAAAAGATTTATACACTTTATTCTGTACTATCTATCTTTTGTTTTTCAATCTTCTGAAAAAAATTCGTTCATTTTCTATTCACCTAATATATATCATTAATTTACTGTTCGTCACTGAATATGTATATCGTTTCATACTGTAGTTAACCAATAGACGTGAAAATGAAATTATTTTCTATCTCTGTTGTAATAATTCCAAGTTAACAGTCTTTAAAATAAATAACTCAAAAATATGAAATAGAAAGAATATTTTAATACAAGTGATGATGTTTTGTTTACGTTTCTCTACGAAGATATTATAAATTGGAATAATAGAGCCGGTGCACGTTTTTGTACCAAGGCTGAAATTGCTCGACTGAATAATTTCAGCGTTGTAGCTTTTTGTCTTTTTCCCGACATTTTGTTTTGAAACATTGATTACTTATGATGTTGTTTCATTTTGCGAAAAGTTTTTCTTTTCACGTTTTAGAAAATATCGCGTTTTCGAAACGTGCTCTTGTTTGTTTTCGCTATTCTAAGGATTCTGACTGCGCCAATTTTCTTAAAACAATCGTTTCATATCAATTCAAAAGAGTACATTACTCATTACGTGCTTAAAACACATGATTTCGTTTTGAGTCGTAATTTTTCCTCGTGCTTATCGAAAATTGTACGACGTCAATGTAAATGCAAAATAATCGTTTCAAACCGGATTCCACCTGAAACCAAAAATATCCGATTTATTTTGGACAAGCTCATCCTCAATTAGCTAAACCAAAGGTGATGTTTTACGATCATCTATATTTGATCGTTGTGCGTCATTTTTTTCCCCACAAAATTTCATTCGAATTTGCAACTAACAGTCAATATTAGTTTTTACATTAGAACATATTTGATGACTCTGTATTACACATTTTTTAGATGTTCAAGATGAATCATGTCAAAATACCATTGATGAGTAAATTAATAAAAAAATCAATTCATCAGTAATATACTGAATTTTGAGCTTTTTTAATTAACCATTATTTTAATTATATCATATACATATGACCTTATAAAGAAGTGACCTTTTTTATCGAAATTAATTTACGTACAGAAAATGGTTCTGTATGATATATGACGACTGAAAAGGCCAAGAGGTACAAATGACTTTGCGGTGATTTCGAGAAAAGCGCATTCAAAGTAGATTATGTACCTACATGTATTAGGAGGAGGTCGAGTGATTTGATGATATATCTAGCCACACGTTCCAAATTCGTTTATATCCTTTTGCCACCAAATAAATGAGCGTACATAGAATTGATTCCTGTACATAACTCAATTTCAGCAAAAATATCACTTGGCCTTTTCAGTCGTCATATACATATGTAAAATCGATGAGAACGATTTCGTGCGTCGATATATCGATTGTGTACATGCGGATATTCTAAGTCTTATTTCCATACAATCAATCAGTTAGTATTAGACGTGCGCACACATATCCAGCTCGAGATCTATGTATCTGGTTATCTGAGCAGCTGAGATACGAAGATAGCCAGCTCCGAAGCCGGTCGTCTCGCGGACGGTGACGTCACGTGCAGTGACGTCACGACGTGACGTGACACAGTGACGTTTCGGCCGGCGGGGGCTCGTCTCGCAATCGCTAATTGCACAACTCGCTTTTATTATTGGATTCGAGTGACTCTGTAACGAGTCCGATTTCAAATTTTGGTCTGGCATTCAGTTTTCTTGGAAGTTCTGAAGACGTACGCGTTTAGATCTCTGCAGTTTCGCGTGAGGCAGTCTCATTTGATACAATGTATTGTGTGATGCGCAATTTGGCGATATGTGTATGCAAGAATGGTTCGAAGACTTGGGAAGTTTGGTTTTAGTATCGAAAATGATGCTAAAATGCATATTTCTTGTGCTTCTTGGAAATTGATAGTATGTGGGATGTTCTAGAGTGGGTTTTATCTAGTGAAAAGTAGATATGAAAATATTTAGCACATCGATGACGCGTTTTGTTTTCATGCATATTATCTATTTAGCACAATTCGAGCTCTGATTTCTAAACTGGGGCTTATATCATGTCGAATGCACGTATTATAGAAAGTTTCATCTTCATACGTACAAAGTTGCACACTTTGAAAACTTTTATCTTACGTCAAAGGAATTGTAATATTTTAGGGAAACTTTACAACTGTTAAATAAGCATAGAATGCTTCCATTCTAATCTACCGTTTAAGCTCTATTGCACTGATGAACAATTGACGCACTGCTCTAGCATAAATCGAACAAATCGCATCCGCATCATAGTCATCGTTATTGTCTTTGTCCTCGCGTTCCACTTGCAGATAAATCTGCAAATTACCAACGGTCTGTTCAGTCTCACGTTCACTTCTACATATTAATGTGAGTCATCGACTCAAACGTTCGTTTATGCGGTTGCACGCAACCATTATATAAAACTGATGGAAAATTTTCAAAGATTCCTTCTCACGTTCGCCAGTCGACCCACCTTTGTTCTTCGTCCTGGCCGCATACGAGTTTCTGCAAAGAAAGCAAAAAGTCGCAGACATCCGCCGAATTTGTGCCAGTGTTTTTTTTCTTCCTCACTCTTGCGACTCGCTGGATGTCTGCTTCCAAAGTTTTCAAATTAGAAAATGTAAGATAAACCGATCGCATTCCAATCGGAATAGTGCATTAAATATATAAATTCTAGAGTATAAAGTTCAATCGGCACTGGTAATAACGAGATTTTCAGTTCAATAACACAATGGACGAAATCGCATCGACATACATACGTGATGCGGTGAGTGGCCTGCTCGCCTTCGCAGGTTCACCTCATCTTCGTTTGGCTCATTTCGAGTTCACGTTTTTTAGCCGTCTTTCGTTGACCGTCGAACCGGTTTCGTCGGAATCGCACCACCTCCTAACCACCTCGGCCAGTCATCGTCAGACGGCAGAGTGACGTGCCTGTCCTCACCGGGTCCAGCTCCGATTGACGGTCTTCTGTCGTTGCAGGTGGAGTCTGAGGAGGAGTCCAGTGAAACGACGTCGGGGGATGGTGCACACACTAGGGGGCTGGGGCATGGGAGATTCTGACCGGCGGACGAGCCAATATGCTCACGTGGCGGCGGAGATCATCGACGTCAAGCAGCAGCAGCAGCAGGAGCAGGACCGGCTAGAGCTGCAGCAGCAGCAGTATGGAGGCAGGCAGTTCGCCGACGACAGGGAGGAAGACGTCGACCTGCACGACGATCTGCTCGACACCGAGTTCCACGGCGGCGATGACGACGACCACAAGAGGTGCTACGGCAGCGACCACGACGAGATGCTGCACGAGGGCTTCGGCCGCGAGACCGAGGACGAGACGGAGACTACCCAGGCTCACTATGACGGAGCTGCGCTCTCCGAGGAGGGATACGGCAGCCACAGGGAGGAGTCCTATCTTCAGAGCGCTCCTGAACTACCACCACCTCCACCGCCGCAGCAGCAGCAGCCGCAGCAAATGCAGCTGCTGCAGCCCGAGCACGAGATCGATCTGCATCCGCTCAAAAATCAGGTCAGTCTTATTTGTTTTGTTTCACTTCGATACTCAAGTGATGACCTATGTTCGATGGACCATTTAATACAAAATATACTACGGATGATTATTTTTCAAACAAGTTTACTTTTTCAGTTGTAAGGCTCGTTTAAATACTACCGTTGTAACTCGCACTACTGTTGCCTCTCTTGCTCTAACGATTACATCTAGTCCTTTTTCATATATGCGAAAAAAAACATTAAAAACAATGACAGCGAGAGTTGCAATGACAGTATTTAAATGACTCGTTCACATGCATGCTTCCAGTCCAGAGTATTATATTATAAGTCCTGATGTACATAGGTCACGAATCTGTCTGCCTTGTTGGTCATTGGACTGGACACACGCTTGTGTACTCTCAATTTACATTTATACAACGAATAGTTTTTTTTATCGTTGCAAAGACACGTTTTTGATGACAAAAACTGATTTGTCTCTTTAATTAGGTCGGTGGCCACACGCGTCTGCTCGTCCTGAACGACAGTACGGTTATAAAGCCGCTGAATACGCGGGAGCTGCACTTTTATCAGAACATTCCGAGGGAAATTGAGATGTTTGTTCCGAAATACAAAGGTAAGAAATGTCTTTCTCGTTGTTCCTCAACTTCTTGTTTACGACCACTTAATCGTTTAACTGTTACGCCCGTGGTGAGGACGCGTATCGTGAGGTCGCCGCTCGTTTTCCTTCATCCGAACTTTTCTCTGTACCAAATGTGATTAGTTACTTTTATTTTATGATTTGATCAATTATATTGGCGACCGAACGACGCGCAGCTTCACTTTCTAGCTTTTAAGAAGTCGCTCTTCTTGCATATTATTGTATCTTGTCACTCTAGGTGAAGCATCATGACGACAAATGCCATCTATGACACTCTTGTTTCGAAATGTACATCATCGTAATTTGAATAGCTACATATACATATATATATTGCATTGAACTTGTCTTGCATGTTTCGTTTGATAATTTTACATTCTCATGAATCAGAATCTTCACACTCTCATCATTCCCTTCCCATGTTCACTCCTCGCTCCCTCGACCGCCTAAATTTCAATAAAAGAGATGTATCTTTCTGTACCACGAGGACATTGGTAAAGTTCGCGTCGCGCTCTCGCCGTTTTTCTCATCTCGATTCAAGATTTCACTTTCACGGATGGTCGAGCGAAATTTTCTTACACAATCGCGATTTTGTTCCTACTTTTACTTTCATGTTTGTCGACTTAGTGCACAAACACACACACACACACGCATACGAATCTCAATATTGACAGTTTATATGGGACGTATGAGAGGTTTTATACGGTGATTATGTGTTGAAGACCTGGTAAGTTTCCATGGTAGTTCTAATTTGAATTATAGTATTTTGAACAATGTACTGCCAGCGCTGGATTCGATTGACGGGCGTCCTGTCGTGTGTGCCACACCATATTCCAAACGGCCGGACCCCCAATCCGATCTGGTCGCCAATCGATGAGGTTTGCGTTGTGGAAATGTAAACTCTTCACTCTCAGAACTGATCCGATTAAATGTTTTGTCATGACCGATCTCAACTTTTTTTCAGTTTCACTGCAATATGCATTATTTACATTTCACAACGCAGCCTCGTCATGGGCGATGGCTCTAACGGCCATTGTCAACATAAACGACAATCGTTATATTGTTAAGTAGATATTGAGGAGATGTATGCCAAGATCCTTTCTATCCAAATTCAAAAATTAAATACATTACTTGTATTGAGCTCTTCCTCCTTAAAGATTCATTATTATGAATTCCTTATGCATATGAATTGAAAGCCTTTTGATTCAAATATCATTTTGATTTTAAATATGATATGCATAAAAGTAATTTATCTAAGTATGATCCACCGTTGTTCCACTATTCCGTATCCCGCTCATGATCGATGATGTATGAGAGTGGTGCTTGATGCAACAACCAGTTTCCTTGTTGTCACAAGGGCTCGCCACCGCACAGGGCAGCAAGCCTGGGGGCCTCGGGGCGCTGCGAGGGCCGGCCGGCCTGGCGACACGGGCCTGGGGCCACACAATCCCAAATGAATCCAAATGTGACTTGCAAACGAACGCCACATCCAATTATCAGAAATGATGCTATTGGTAATTTTGTTTGGGTTTGTATTTCTAATATGGCTCTCTATAATTTCATGGTCACATTTTGCAAATATGAAAATAATTGTACAATTTTATGTAAAGTGTGCGATACAAATGTTAAAATGTACCGTAGCTAATTTATATTTTGACACAGATTGAATAGTTTCTTTTTATGTGTCGAATTCATTCAGTTGTAAACACTGACGATGAATCAATATTCATCATCAATACTTTAGTTTATTGTCTGATATACATACAATATTAAATACAACCACAAGTTATTGAAACGATGATACTAGATAATTTTTAATTCGGAACTTGATCGGACATTGTAATGTTTATTTAGCTATTTGATGAATTAGTTTACTTTCCTCTTATATCCAATTAATTTCCATCCAGAACGCAGTTCAGAAATGTTCTGCTGAAATCAACACGATTTTCATTAAACCTTAATTTTCTATAGGACGTGAACAACATTAGATTATCAAAATCATGGCTTGTTAATTATTTTTTTCAATTCGATCATATAATTTCTGAATTATTTTACCGTTTTCTTTAACGCTTTCATTTTTATTTAGTGTGTTTTTTACTTTTAAATGCTTTTTAATTGTTATATGTTTGCTAATAACTTTCATTTAATGAATATATAAAATAGTATTGTTTTAAGTTTGTGTTTGATATCATAATTTTCATTAAGTTATTTAAAAAAATGATAATTATAAGTTTTCACTACACTTATCCTTTCAGTTTTAAAATAAAGTTATAATTTTTTCCTGCAAATATTTCAGTGTCACTTTTTTGTATTTTATAAAAATTTTATATTCTCTACAGTGTAACTTATAAAAAATAAATTTATTGAAATGTTATTATCTTAAAAAAAGTATAACGTTTAAAATTTTAATGTGTTTTTTCTTTGTAAAGAGCTGATTTTACAACACACTTATTTTGCGGCCATTTGTTTCAGGTGTAATGCAAGCGACTAATACGGGAAGTAATAAACTTGAAAAAAGATACTCGCCCAGTTTTAGAGATGATAATCCTCGAAAGCAGTCTCTTGGCTCTAAGCGAAAACGTGACGATGTTCTGAAGTAATTTTAATCACATTTACGTACAAGATTAAATTTACCTAGACTGTCAAAATTCAATAAAAATTTCCTTTTACAGATTTAAAGTACATAGAAACGGTAAAGCGACAGAAGTCCTCAAAAGCATATCACAAATGGATAACACGAATAAACAATGTTTGTATTTTTGTATATCATTTGCAATATTCTAAATGTTCAATTGACTAATGCGTTTAACTTTTAGATTTTCTCATGTTAGAAAACATAACGTCGGCTTATAGACATCCGTGCATATTAGACTTAAAGATGGGTACAAGACAACATGGTGATGATGCTACAGCTGAAAAGAAATCTAAGCAAATTGCGAAGTGTGCAGCAAGTACTTCTGCATCTCTAGGCGTTCGCTTATGTGGAATGCAAGTCAGTAACACAAGTTCACCTTGCATATTTTATTTTTTCAAAGTAAATATTCACGTTATTGTATTGTGTTTTCAGGTTTATGATGCTGATTCACTTGAATACGACCATGTCATCAGAAGAGATAAATATTGGGGACGGAGTCTGACCGAAGAGGGTCTTCGTGATGCACTTCGAACATTTTTTTGCGGAGGAAACGGTAGCTTGCGTACTAATGTTGTGCGTAAAGTGTTGCAAAGACTTTCAGTATTAAAACGAGCGGTGGCTAACCAATCTTCATATAGATTTTATTCATGGTAAGCATTTATTGAAAATTATATCATTTTCGTGAGTTTTTCATCTAATTTTCGTATCGTATTGTTTCAGTTCGTTGCTGATTGTGTATGAAGGTTGTTCCGATGATTTATTATCACTTCCATCAACTATAACAACTGGATATGATGCTGATACATCTAACAGTTCTGCCGATTTAAATTTGCCTTCGACTTTTGAAGATAACACTGCCAATAGACACTTCGATATGTCTACCCTCCATGAAGAAATTTCTTTCGATGAAGCTCCATCTAAACCGGCAAAAGTGCCATTCTTTCCCATTTCTGAAGACACTATGTATATTGAAGAGCCGAATGCCATGCATTTATCGATACCGCAAGATCCAAACGTATGTTCTAGTCCGGTATCCATGGACAGCTGGATGGTGTATTCATCTAATAGCAGTGATGACTTCTGCTTATCTCGTAGACTAGATAATTCTAATAGTTCTGAAGACACATCGTCCGATATTGACATGGGTTCCAACAATAATTTGACTTCAGAAATAAGCAAAAGGCCACGTGTAAAACCTTCAACTGGTAACGGACCTGTGAAGCGAAAGGCTCAAAAGAAAGCCTCGTCAAATCTATCCACAAACATCGTAGACATACGTATGATTGACTTTGCGCACACAACCTTCACCAACGCCAACTCTGAGTGTGATTCGCTTCATGAACAAAACTTTCAAAATATCATTACCAATACAACAGTTCACCATGGTCCCGATAGTGGATTCCTCATGGGAATAGACAGTCTCAAACGTTTGCTGAACGACATTCTCATAAATGACATTGAAATCTAACGGTGCTAAATATAAGTGACATTTAAAAGTGTAATAGAAAACTTTGATATTGTGATATTAATTAATCTGAGACCTTTTTCAAAAGATGTTAACTGGTGATAAGAAACGATGAATGATGTTATGGAATAACTCAAAAATCTCTTAAAGTGCAAACCGAAACCCACCATTTATGATAAATAATAAAAAAAAAAAACTATGTATGACTACTTTTACATGTAAACTTGTACTTCAGAAGTAATTTAATTGTAGATCAATTTATTGAAATTGTCATAATGTGTACATTGTGTAAAAAATAATGCTGCCCTTTAATTTACACTCTTCACATTAACTATGTTTATTATGATTCTTGTTAAAACAATCTTCATATTCATCAATGTCATGAAATGAGCCAGGGTAGCTATTGTTTTTTTTTTTTTTTTATTGAGTTCATATTTATTGCAAAATTTTGTATTTATGTATTAATGTTCGAATTTCAAGAGCTGATAAAATAATATTATCTTCGCTGGATTCATAATGATTGTACACACAAAGCGTTTGTATGATTTCAAAAAAATAATTTTTGCACACAGTATCTTAACGTTTTGCAAAATGTGAATATGTATTAGCAAGTAGAAATAAATGTAATAATTGTTGATTATTGAATTGTCTTGCGGAATATACAATCCTACATATGTCCATATTCCAAATATTCCTTATAATTTTCAATCAGTGTCAAAGCCATTCTTTCACAAACATATTAAATCTGATTTTTACCCAATCTTCAGAAAATAATTAAATGTTTAAAATATTAGGAATTTGTAAAAATCTTTTTACTCTTGATTACATTATATGGAGCTGAGCTCATTTTTTTATTTATCTTGCAAACAAATATAGTGTACAGTGTATATTTGTGATATATTACCAGTGCAATATGTTATTTTACAAATTCATTATTTATCGGAGCAGTATTTTTTTCAAATGGATGTGTGTACCACATAAATATATTATAATATTTTTAAGAAATCTTTCGAGTTGAATATGTATTTTAAAATTTTCATTTGCAATCCACAAAGGGCAAAAATTCCATTTTTATAAATAGCATTTTAAAATATTTTAATAGTATTCTTAACGATACTTTGAAAAATGAATATTTTGATAACGCGAAATTTTTGTACCTGACTTGACACAGGGATAGTTTTTTAGTTCTTTTATCGAATCAATAAGATATACTTCATAATTTCCATCCATTTGATTTGAAATCCTTCAGACAAAAATATCATTTCAACTTCTTTCACTTCAATAATGTTTAAATGTATCAAAATTTGAATGAAATATAAAACTTGACCATGCAGTGTAGTGTAATTTATATGTAAAATAAGGTGTTGCTTCATGCATTAGTTTATTTTCTGTTAAGTGACCCTTATGCGATCAATAATATTCTCAATATTTAGCTTCAATATTCGTGTATATATAATATTAACTATCGATCAATATTGGAAGAACCATTTGAATTCATAAGTTGTCTATTGCCAATGTTTTATTTGATTAATGTTGAAAGTAGCACTTATTTTTACAGAATGAATATTGACATGTATTTATAATATTTATTGACAAAATTATTGATCATCTACAGGGGTTTTAGATAATTAATGAAAATTCTCCATATTGAAGACTGATTTGTTGATATTCAGTTTTGATATGACTCGAGCGTTTCATGATGTAAATTAGAAACATAATGTATCAAATATGTGATCAGTTTTTGCTCGCTTCATATAAGTTGGACACTATTCATTCAATAGGAATCTGTGGATGTAATCCAAATTGAACGCAACTGTTTGAATCCTGATTGAACGAATATTGTCTGTCTTAACAGTTGATGCGATATCATAAGTTTTGTTTTAATTAAAACTTCTTATGAAATTGCTTAAACACGATCTAAGAAATATTAGGCATTGTTATACTCTTTTAAAAAAAATTACTTTCCTCCAGTGGTTTCGGTCAATTGTTCATTAAATTATTGAGAATAAACATAGATCATGATTAGAAATTTTGGTTTAATATTTCACAAAAATAATCTTGTTCATTTGGATTTTTTTATGATATACTATTAATGTTGTTGATGCAATAAAAAACAAATTACTTCTTTCTGACTTTGCCGTTTCAGATCGTACCTGAAAGAAAATACATGAATGAATTCAGTTGTTATTTTCATACCTAAATGAATGTATATTTATGGTAATAATAATTTAGGTATAATTAACTTGTCAGTATTCTTGTACAAAGTGCTGAATAAATAAAATATCTTAAAAATAAATTAATAAAACATATTCCATTATTTTTATTTATCAATATCAGTAACAAACTGTACCATGTTAAAAACAGCTATGCAGTATTTTATGATTATTTTCAATATTTTCCAAATGGAAGTAAGATGTTAAAAACAAAACCTACAATCAACTGTCCCCACTTTCCCCTTAATCTAAAAATCTACAAACAATTTGAAACGGTGCCTATATCATCAATTAAATAAAATTCGATTATATTTCAGATGAATTGAAACTATTTTCATTGAAACATTAATTTCAAAGCTAAGAAACAAAAGGAGGGATTTAGCATTCTTAGGTCCCTTAATTTCAAAGCAATTGTAATTCATCAGATTGAGCGAGGTTAAATAAATCTTATCAGACTGTATATCACGAAATATGGTATATTATCATAAAATTTTCCTCCCGGATCAAGTCACTCATAGGAGGGGGATCAAGACATTTATATACATTTATCAAAATTTCGCCTTGTCTCTCCTCCGTTTTTTCAACATTAAAAATAAAACGAATAGATTATTTACAATGGTGCTTATACTTTGCAAACCCTGAGTGCTGTGATAACATTTTTTACAAAATTAAATCTTTTTTTATTTTATATTCTTCTTTATGCAAATTAATATTTATTTCAGATTCTAACGAAACGCAGAAATTATTTTATAACTTTAAGATATTGCTAAATCAAAATTAAAACTCTTGTATTTTTTTTTTAAAGTGTCAAAAATTAAATTGTCTGCTGATCGATAATCTTCCAAATCTGAAAAATTCCATTGTAGAAATTCAACATTAATTTTATCATGGTTTACCAATATTGACAATAAAAAATAATGTATTGCTTTTAGTTTTTCTGGAATGGTGAGGGGATCAATGAAACCCTATATTCCCCTATTTCAAATAAAGAAGCAATGGACGCGAAATATACTTTTAAGACCCACGGCGCGACGCGACTTCTTCAGTTGAATGTTTAAGTTGAGTTGATTTCATCGACAGATCAACAAATATCTGAAAACTCGTAAAACCCAAAACAAATATCGCATAATTCAGAAAAGAACGACATGACGAATGATCTTCAGAATGATTGTTCTTCTAACAAAAGTACGTAATGACCTCGTTATACTTACGATAGACCTTATGATGAAAGTTTTCTGCATTCTTCAGTTTCACAATCAGCCATTTTGTTTATTTTTATTTTTATTTCCACTAATTGTAAATTGGCTATTGTCTGAAAATAATGTGCATTCGGTTTTCAGTCGCTGCCAATACATATGGGAATCGAAAGAAAATGCTGAAAAATCTGCACAAACAAAATGAAACAAAAGATGAACAAATTACACAACTGAACGATCAGCTCCAAGTAGCCATGAACAGGTTCACATACATTTTTGTTTTGTTCTATACAGATTATACGCTTTGGATTAAACATTTTCCATATCAAATTTAATATTTTCCTTTTTCAAGTTCGTTTTTTAAAAAAAATAATTGAATCACATTTATTTATTTATTCATATCTAAAAACTGATAGTGAAACGTTCGATTCAATATTTGAAATATTTTATGTAGGAAAATGTATCAACTTGAAATGGAAATTCTGACACACATTTTTAAAATCGTGTATTTTTTATTATTATGTATAAGATCATAATGAACAGATAAAGAAAATATTATATTTATGTCTACTTATTTGTTTGGGTAGTATAATACATATATGTATGTATATATTGAAATTGTATTATTTTAGCATGACAATTATGGAGAATGTCACAGTAATAAAGACTGAAAACGAAAATAAACTTGCCTTGTTGCATTTGCAATCCAAATACGAGAGAAATCTGGAAGATTTAAAGAAGAGCGTTTCGGTATATTCAGAGAAATGGGAAAAAATGCTCAGGGTCTACGAATCTTCACCAGCAGCCTTAAAATATAATGCAACAAAAAATCTTGTCAAGTTACACGAATTGAAAATTGAGGTAGCTACAATAAAACGAAACAACCTCAAAGAAGCTTTGAAAAAGTACAAGTTGATCAATGAGAAAAGATGGCAAAAGCAAATGATTGAATTTGCTCAATGTATGGTGAATTATAATAACAACATAAAACTCAAAAAAAATCTTCAAGATGAATTGATCGAACTGCAGCAACAATTTGATTATTCTGAGAACAAGAAAAACGCTTTATTATCTCAAATGAATAAATCTATCGTCGAAGAAATAAATCCTTTAATGAACATAGACTTTAATATTCCATCGCTGCCTTTTAATAAAAGATCTTTTCCTGTTCTGAATGTGAGTTATATTTCAAATCATATATTTTTTATAATAATTGAAGATTTCCTTGTTTTTTATTTATTTTTTCAGCTGCTAGAAACTCAAATAAAACCTTATCAAAATAATTCGGATCATCTGAATGAATTTGAAAAATATCAAGAAGAACCTCATCAAATTGAATGTGATGAGGTATCAGAAAACATCGAACCAAATGCGGAAATAGATGTGAATATTTCTGATTCGAATACGGCTATGAAAAGAATGAGAATATGTTATGAAAATGAAATCGAAGAGGAAAATAATCCTAAAGTTCAAATATTGAGCATAGTGAAATTGACTGATGAAGAAACCGAGAAAATTCTTCACGGCCAAAATATCGACTCTGTCAGAAAAGTTTAAGTATTATTGTGATTATACATAGTTAAAATTGCATAGATTTTTTTTTGTAAATTTTTCAGTTGCGAGTGGATAATTCTATGAAAATTGATAAATGTAACAATGATACGCTTAAGCAAAACGAAAGATACAAACCTGTTTCTGAAAATTTGGCAGTAAGTATATCATATTTTTATCTATACGATCCATGATTGTATAATTTTCTATATTTTTTGAATATCGAAAATGTTATATTAGAAGGAATCAGATAAAGTTGGGTGCAATATCGAAATATCTGTTAACGAAGATATAAACAATGATAGGAATGAGAGCAAAGAAATCACTATTGCAGTTAAATTAACTCCAAAGAATAATACAAAGTTTAAAACAATTGATGTAACAAAAATTAAGCCTATACATTTGGGACGTGTTCATTTCGCTGATGAGAAAGTTGATGTAACATCTTTCATACATATTTGAACACAATGAAAAGTATTATCATCATATGTAACTCTAAATTATATTTTAGGATTCTGCAAATGACATTCAACAATCAAAATCTGAATATTTTAAAAATTGTAATACATCAGAATCCTTGCCGGAAAAAAATGATTTTTCAGAAATTAATTCCAACGATTTGATCCACGCTGACCTTTACAATGAAAAAACACTCTATACTTCAAATATCAATGATGAAAATGTCAAAGACAATAAAACAACTTTGAAAGCGAATGAAAATAATAAATTTCAATTTGAAAAAACTCAAACAAATGACGAGCCAGTAGCATCAACATCTGATTTTCAACCATTTGTTTCCTCCGATAATGCAGTGAGTCACAATGTAAATCTTAATAAAAACGTTGAAACAGTGTTGTAATTTATTTTGTTTAGTATTTCACAGAACCGATTGCCAAATACAATATCAAAGAATTACAAAATAAAAGCGAATTTAAAGAACAAGAATATTATGATACTCAGGAAACTGATAGTCTAAGCAAATATGTCGACTTAATAAGTAAAAATATACTTTTATTTTAATGATTGTTTTTGCTTTTAATAAACAGTATTTTTTTTTTCAGAGGCAGCAAATTCTCACATAGTTTCTCCGGAAAGAGCTTATGGTGATAACTATAAAAATATTAGAGAAGAACCGATGCAGTTTGATGATTGTGTTGAAATCGGTAAAACTTTCTATCAATTTATATTTTATTGTAATATTTATTTTTTAACTGAATGAATCAAATTTTCAGATAACGCTAGGGAATTTATAAGTTTTTTGGAGAAGAAAAATGATTTGAAGTCACTAACAAAATCTACTGAATCCGTTTCTTCATTTAATTTTGATTTTAACAAATCCGAAGATAAGAAAAAGAAGCGTTTCTTTGATTTCTCATTCTAAGTTTTCTTATTAATACTTTTATTGCAGTTTTTCTTCCACTTTTTCTCTACTATTTACTTTAAATCATAAGATCTCATGTCATTATAACATGTTGAGATTTTCATTATGATATGATATAGAAATATGAATGATTATTTCATTAATCTTTCAATTTTAGTGAGCATCTTTTAACATAAACAAAATTTTATGTTATAATTTTTTTTTTTTTGAAATGTGAAAAAGCCTTTGTGTTGAAAAAATAGCATTTAGGTACCTATGTAATGTTGCTTTCAACATAAAACAAATATCTTTTAATAAAAAATATGTTGAGAAAACTTTTATTTACATGAAATTGAAAATATTTTCACATTAAAATATTACTGAAATACTTGTACATATAACAAAATCTTGGGATGTACTACGATCTCGTAACTAATTGTAAGTAATAACTTAAGCATCGAGAAGTTTTGAATTATATTTACAAACTATTTAATAGCAAAATAGGCCAAAGGGATCAAGTGACATGCGGAGTTTTTGAGAAAAAAATTTGCTTATAGTTGAATGTGTACCTATGTACATGTATTGGGGATGGGAACAAGTGATTCGATGATATATGTAAGTATCAAAGCATAGGTTCCAAAATCGTTTTCATCCTTGAGCTTTAGAATACAATATAAGTATATAGACAGTTTCTGTACATATTTCAATTTTATAACAAAAGTTATACATCTAAACACGCTCTAACAGCTATAAATTGAAGTAATATGAAAAGAGGAGCAAACACTTCACTGTATTCACTATTTGATTGTCCAGTCAGTTTTTTACAAAGCAAAAATTTAAACACGAAAGTTAGCCCTAGGAACAGAGTGCTCCACAGTGCGCGATACAGTGATATCTTCAATGTGCTACTAGAGTTCATTCTGATGAATATTATTACACAAAAGTACGCATTTAGAGCATCTCCAATAAATAAAGGTGAAAACACTATCCACCATGAGTCTGTTATTACGTTTTCAATCTTCAGTGCAAGCAGCACGGAGAACAGTGTCAGACACAGCAGATTCATCCATATTTCAAACACAGTCAATCCGATCCAAACAACGATTTCGTTCAAAGAGAAAAACATGATTCGATAATTAATTGGCACTCAACAATGCAACACGATATACTCTAATGTGAACCGCAGAGTTTTGTCTTACTTGCGACTTGAATTCTCCATCATCAGTTGTTGGTTCGTAATCGTCTGAAAAATAAAAGATTCAATCTGATCAATGATGTATAAAATCAAAAAAAAAAAAGGAAATACTGTAATAATTTCATCCCAAAGGATTCATCTTCACACTTTTTAACCCTCGTGTTAATTGACTATACAGACTCCTTGACATACATAGTCTGTTTTTTTTTTCACATGGTGTTAAACAAACACTGAGCATTTCTTATCTTAGGGAATCATCTTAGCTAGCTCAATAGTTAAAAAAAGTGAAAAAAATCAGCTCTAAAAGTACAATAGTCTTAAATTTTTTTTTTCTTGGGTAATAGATGAAAATGATTGTCACAATCGATGATATGATCTTTTGGTAAAATAATTAGGAATTAGGTGAAATAACTGACCGATCAGATCTACGGTAGAGGTGTTGACCTCGACTTGGCACGTGCCATGGAAAGCGGTTTCCAGTTGTAGGGCCAAATTGACGGCTCGGCAGACAGCCGCTCCTAGAGCATGAAGTAGCACTTCATCACTACCGTCCAACAGTAGCTGTGAACATTTCTCGAATTGAGCCTGGAATGTACAAAATGTGATTTTGTAATATAAAATTTAACCCTTTCCACTTGTTAATTGGCATTGTGTCGCCAGATAAATCATGAATTCCACTTGTTAGTTGATATTATGTCGCTAAATTTTAAGCTCGGGACTTATAAGACTTAAGTTTGAGCGATAGGTAGTTAACTTCTGGAATATCCTGTATTTATACATATTCGAATGTTTACAAGGGTTCAATTATGGGAGGAGAATGGCGAAAGGCAACCTTGAAGCTGGTTTTCTTGGTGATGAAGAAAGTGTTGGGGCTCTTGGCCGGTCTGGTCGGAAGTCTCTTTTTGAAGGTGGATTCTTCAGGATCAGGAAAACGACGATTGCCTTGAAAATTCTGCATCACATTAATTACACTTAGATACAACAACTTACTTATTGTCTATTAGAAGATATTTATTTAAAACGGAAACACATTTCACACTTCGACTGTCATTTACGATAACGATAGAGTCAGCTGTCACTTAACTTTTGGTCGTAACATATCTATTTTAGACTAGATTTTATGGAAACTTGGGATTTAAAAATGTAGGGAGCGTTGATCTCCCTTTTGTTTTATTTTCTCTGAATCCTTTTTTAAAATCGTGTTTTTAAATAGTAGCGTCTATACACTTGAAATTAAATTGAGTTTACATTAACAGATTTTTTTTGAAAATACAACTTTCCAAAAGGTAGTAATAGGTAAAAAATAAAAAGAAGGATCAAATCTCCCAGAAGAATGAAGTATCCCAATATTCCCCTATCCTGTACCACCATAAAAAAGTCAGGACATGGCACGTGACCGTGCTGTTATACTCTGACAACAGGTTGTTATTTTCCCGCGTCGATGTTGCGACATAAAAAGGGCACTGGGAAAAGACGTTGCAAATGGGACAAGAACAAAGTGAACGTCGTTTTCGACGAATACAAGACAAAGTTTTATTCTCAAATTGTCATTAATTGTGATTCATTCTTACCTATAACATAAACAAAACCTCATTTCGAAGAGTTCTGAACTCGATTTCGCAAGAAGAATCAGGAACGTGGGGTGTATTTCATTGACTGTCAGTGTTTGTATTTATGTTATATGTTATCGAGTGAAGTTTCATTTCATTTCGTTTAGAATTAAATTAATTCTGATCGAACAATTCTCAGATAAGTGGTGATGATTATGTTCTGCAATCTGCATGGTAGATTGTTGTAATTAGATTTTGTTGCATGCATATTTGTATAAAAAAAATTTGCGGCGTTCTGGTCTAACCTAACTGAGTTCTCGAAGTCTCATGCCGATGCTATATGTATATAGTTGAGTTCATTTTTGCTTCAAAAGAAAATTCGCATTTTTCTGACAATCAGTATAGCATCTGCAACTATCTAAATAATGTGACTATTATGTAAGTATTAATAATTTTAAAAACATATGAACTGACACTTGTAGATATTTGATTTATCTAGTTCACTTTTCTAAATAATATGCATCAAATTTCACTTTTCTTCCTCACCTCAAAATTCCACATTGTTATTATTATTGAATAATTTTCATAAATGAATAAATTCAAATTCAAATTATTTATAAAATAATATTTATTCAGAAAATAACAGAGTATCTAAAGAGAAAGCTAAACTAATACAATTCTGAGTATATTTGGTGAAAAGTTTTTCACATGAGCAAATGGGAACATTCATGGCCAAACAACGCTTTCGATCCAGTCAATGTATGAACTTACTCTTGTATAAACAGCTGGTGAATTCGCACCACCACATCCGATTCCGAACGAGGTTAATCCAACCAAATGATAAGCACACGATAGTTCAGGATCTACGATTTGTAGAGGACCACCACTATCACCCTGAAAATGATTCAAAAATTAATTTTGTACACTTGAAACAAAGACTGTATTCAATGCAGCTCATATCTTTCAAAAATGTCACATCTTATAATTAATGAAAAAAAATTTAGGAGAACAATATCAAAAGAAAAAAAATGCTATGATTTTCATTTCACTTTTAGAGCATTTTGAAAACATACATAATTAAAATAGTTGATTTGAAATATAAAATTCATGAAAGAAGTGAACAATATATATTGATCAATATTGAACCCAACTGACCTGACAAGTATCTTTTCCACCCTCAAGTTCACCAGCACATAGTTGAGATTCTATTATACCCATAGGGAGTTTTCTATTAGGTTGTTTATAATAATTTGAACATATTGCAGAACTAAATAATTTCAAATCAACCTTTTGCAGAATATCAGATGATACACTTGAAGCTAAATACATAGTAAATATTTGAAAATATTTTGAAATGAAAAATCAATTAAGTTTATTCACATTTACCATATCCAAGTTTTCCCCAACCAGTTGCAATAGATTTTTCTGAAGGAAAATGAGCTGATTGCCATAAACAGATTGGCTTAACATTTGCATCAAATCTGAAAATAAATTATTAATTTATTTATGAAGAAAGATTTGATATACCTAATCTAAATTAGAATGCAAAATATACCTGGCTGGTATAATTAGTTCTATTAAGGCAATATCATTGTATTTTAAAGGCGGTTTGTATTCAGGATGTTTGATTATCGAAAGAATTGATATGTCCTGCGGATTTGAATCAAGTTCTTTGATATTGTGAGCTCCGAGACGAACTAATACAGGTTTAGTGCTGAAAGTGAATTATGAGTAATTTTTTGAATAAAATCATTTGAATATTAATAAAATATATATCAATGAAAAATACCTAGCTAAAGTAGTATCTCTTCCAGCATCAGTACAATGACCAGCCGTTATCACGAAATTTTCACTAATTAAAGACCCGCCACAATTCCAATTGAATCCCGAACCATCAGCGAGTGCCCATCCGAGTGCAGCCTTGAAACAAATGTTTTAGTTGAATTGATTGAAATATATTCATTATAATTTTAATTATGTATATTTGTCGTTTGTCTGCTGCTCGATTTTCTGTGAATCGTACAATCGTCGAGCGTGCAACATTGTTTAATATAAAAGTATATGGTTGAAATGGATATGTGCTGCTGCTCGATACCACTGAGCTACCTCATAATTAGATCAAGTGGTACGTTTTCGCTATATTTTATTTCAATAAGCTTAAGCCCCAAAATGCATACAAAATACAAAATCTAAAAGAAAAGAAAGAAAAAAAATATACATATAAAATATATGAGTAGCATGCATGGGATCTCGAACGCTGACTCAAATTGATTTTCGTTAGTTATCAGTTAAAAAAAAAATAGGTAAAAAAACTTTTTAAGTTAAACGGTTTTATGTTAAACATACATTGCAATGTTTAAGATAAATGTACTAAAAACCAAAAAATAATAAAATAGATACAGTCGTAGGAATTATAAACATATGCATAGACTAGACTAAAATTAAACCGTGGGGCACGTCGAATTTAACGACGAATTAAACGATTCTTCTATCGCACATTAAGTCGATAATTTGTAGACAATTGACGTGCCCCACGGTTTAATTTTAGTCTAGTCTATGCATATGTTTATAATTCCTACGACTGTATCTATTTTATTATTTTTTGGTTTTTAGTACATTTATCTTAAACATTGCAATGTATGTTTAACATAAAACCGTTTAACTTAAAAAGTTTTTTTACCTATTTTTTTTTATTTTCTAGTTTTTAGTTTTTTATAGTATATTGTATTCTGCTTATTGAGTCCTTTCATTTGATACGCATGTTGATTGGATTGATAAAACCTACGTTATCCGCCATTTTGTAGCGGCCGCCATCTTGGATTTCAATTTTTTATACTATATTGTATTCTGCTTGTTGAGCCCTTTCATTTGATACGCATGTTAATGGGATTGATAAAACCTACGTTATCCGCCATTTTGTAGCGGCCGCCATCTTGGATTTCAATTTTTTATAGTATATTGTATTCTGCTTGTTGAGCCCTTTCATTTGATACCCATATTTATGGAATTAATAAAACATAAATGATCCGCCATTTTGTAGCGGCCGCCATCTTGGATTTCAATTTTTTATAGTATATTGTATTCTGCTTGTTGAGCCCTTTCATTTGATACCCATATTTATGGAATTAATAAAACATAAATGATCCGCCATTTTGTAGCGGCGGCCATCTTGAATTTATAATGATAATGAATAAACATAATTGTATTGTCACCAAAATCCAAAGTGTATACAAAATTTCAGATTAATCGGTTGACAGGAAGTGGGTGAAATTTGAATTACTAGATTTGATCCAAGAAAGAAAAAAGAATAAAGAAAAAAGAAAACAAACGGGCTGAGCTAAGTAAAACCGTTTAAAAAAATCGAACATGCGCGATGTGCGCGTTGAACAAATGTTGCACCGTATCCGTGCACCAAGGCATTCCATGTAAAGTGCTCATCAAATATTCGCTATAAGCTCTGTGACTTTAAAATGCCTCCATGTTCTCATCGTTAGCGTTGTGTAGTTTAGTGAGCTAACTGCGGCTGGACATTCTGCGTTTCGACGTATTGTCGCACACGTTATTCGACTTCGGGCGCTTGAATAAAATCTCACACAAATAGACGCACACGGAGTCTACATAAAAAGGGGGACCTTTAACAATAGGCAGGCTTGTAGGTTTTTTTTTGCTACCAAGTGGGATATTTAGATAGATGTTGAATTTTCGAATTTCAAGCGTGCCGTATGCTATCAGTTTAGGTCGAGTGTGCCCCCACGCTGAGATAAAATTCGCGTATGCTATTTTGCGCAAGTCGCTCACGAGCACTGCGGCAGAGCTGAGTCGAATCGAGGAGTTGATATACGAGTCTACCTATATTTCGCGCCGTTGAGAAAGAACGTAGACAAAAAACGTATTACGATGCGTATGTTGTCAGCTGTTTTCTGCTCTCATTGCAAGCGAACGCGAGCGCGGCTTCTAATAAGAAGCGCCGGTGCATATTCGCGTAAAATTTAAGCGGCCGTACGTTTTTTATCGTGCGGCCGTATCAGTGTCTTGTGGCTCTCGGTTCTCTGAATCCACGCGAGAAGATAAGTGAAATATTCGCTTTAGTAATCGCGATACGTCGTTCTTCGGAGCGCGTGTTTGCTTTAGTCAGATGGGTAAAGCTTAAAAACGCAAGATGGCGGCACGTATAGTGTTAACGCTTGCGGGAAAACAACTGTTACTTCATATTTGAAGTATTTTAAGCTGTCTCGTCCGCTGCCGGGTCACGCCGGTGCGGATCGAACGCACGAGCGTAGTCGTAAGACTCGCTTGTAACTCGAAGAGCAGCTCCCTGGTTGATCCTGCCAGTAATCATATGCTTGTCTCAAAGACTAAGCCATGCAAGTCTCAGTATAAGCCGAATTAAGGTGAAACCGCGAATGGCTCAATATATCAGTTTTGGTTCCTTAGATCGTACACAGTTACTTGGATAACTGTGGCAATTCTAGAGCTAATACATGCAAACGAAGTCCCGACCGGTGACGGAAGGGATGCTTTTATTAGATCAAAAACCAATCGGCGACTCCGGTCGCCGCAATACAAGATGACTCTAGATAACTTTGAGCGGATCGCACGGTCCTAGCACCGGCGACGCATCTTTCAAATGTCTGCCTTATCAACTGTCGATGGTAGTTTACGCGACTACCATGGTTGTCACGGGTAACGGGGAATCAGGGTTCGATTCCGGAGAGGGAGCCTGAGAAACGGCTACCACATCCACGGAAGGCAGCAGGCGCGCAAATTACCCACTCCCGGCACGGGGAGGTAGTGACGAAAAATAACGATACGGGACTCTTATGAGGCCTCGTGATCGGAATGATTACACTTTAAATCCTTTAACGAGGATCCATTGGAGGGCAAGTCTGGTGCCAGCAGCCGCGGTAATTCCAGCTCCAATAGCATATACTAAAGTTGTTGCGGTTAAAAAGCTCGTAGTTGAAACTGTGTCCTGCGGCGTCGGTCTACCGATTGCGGTACGACAGACGCGTCTGCGGGGCTTCTCGCCGGTGGGATGTTGGTGGTGAGATTCTGTGCTTGCACAGTTTTTTATCACATATTCTCGCGGCTGTTTACTTTGAACAAATTAGAGTGCTCAAAGCGGGCTATTTTCGCCTGAATATTGTGCGCATGGAATAATAGAATAGGACCTCGGTTCAATTTTGTTGGCTTTCTGATACCAGAGGTAATGATTAATAGGGACAACTGGGGGCATTCGTATTGCGACGTTAGAGGTGAAATTCTTGGATCGTCGCAAGACGGACTAAAGCGAAAGCATTTGCCAAAGGTGTTTTCATTAATCAAGAACGAAAGTTAGAGGTTCGAAGGCGATTAGATACCGCTGTAGTTCTAACCATAAATGATGCCAGCCAGCGATCCGCCGAAGGAATTTGTTTGATTCGGTGGGCAGCTCCCGGGAAACCAAAGCTTTCGGGCTCCGGGGGGAGTATGGTTGCAAAGCTGAAACTTAAAGGAATTGACGGAAGGGCACCACCAGGAGTGGAGCCTGCGGCTTAATTCGACTCAACACGGGAAAACTCACCAGGCCCGGACACTGGAAGGATTGACGGATTAACAGCTCTTTCTCGATTCGGTGGGTGGTGGTGCATGGCCGCTCTTAGTTGGTGGAGCGATTTGTCAGGTTAATTCCGGTAACGAACGTAACTCTAGCCTATTAAATAGACGTATCTCCGGTATCACGAGGTACCGCGGCAACGCGGTCTTCAACTACCGGCGTACAATGTTATCTTCTTAGAGGGACCGGTGGTATATATAGCCACACGAGATTGAGCAATAGCAGGTCTGTGATGCC